>FYEV01001797.1:0-45499 GCA_900188565.1 Geosmithia flava
GAAGGTGGCCACCCCCCTGTAGGCAGCACGCACGTGATCGATTTTTTCGTAGAGGAATATCGCGTTATACTTAACGCGTATAATTCTATATCGCGAATTTACGCGTTTCCTATACTATTATAATAACTAGATATTCTATATATACTTATTCTATAGATATAGTACTATTCTTTTATTTTTACTACTATACTAAGTATATAGAAGGCTCTATTTAACTTTTTTATATTTTACTAGTAAAAATTACCTTACCCTAGAAGATATACGTTTTTACGCGATTAATAGCTTTATAAAAGGAATTTTAAAAAGCGGAAAATTATATTAGATTCCTAGAATTTTATTTTATCTATATAGAGAAAATTACGACTTTCTATAATAGAATAGGTAAGTTATACTAGATAGTAGGTTTTATCTCTACTCGAATGTCGTTAAAAAAGCGGAGGCCTAGTACCTCCGGGCCGATATTTATCCATAAGCAACCGGGGGGTGGCCACCTTCTAGGGGGGGCCACCTTCCTGGTGCTCTGACTTAGTACTATGTTCGTGTTGGAGTAATACAAGACTCCATTATTTAGCTGTTTGTATTTTATCGTACATTAGCAGGGAGGAGTAAAATACTCCGTAATTAGTACATGTACTCGTATGCGTATTACTCGGGCTAGTACGAGTATGTACGAGTATGCAGAAGTACATATGACCTACATTGTCATCAGTGAGATAGAATAGTTGCAGCAGCGTAATGCAGCATTAGGTACAACATTTGTGATGATGAACACGGTGCTTCCTTAATCAACAGACTGCTCCAATTTGAAAGCAAAGACACAAGGAAAAAGAAAGCAAAGAAGAAAAGTAGTTGTATAGATATCAAGTACTGAGGATAAAGAAAAAAAAAAAGTAAACAAACCTCTTTGTCCTCTGAAAGGCTCACAACAGGTCACAGGTGAAACAACCCATAGACCGGGGGGGCCCCTTGCACAGCCAAGTGGGAGGTCCCCACAGCGCTTAGTGGTTGTCCGGACAACGGGAATGGTAAATCGACCAAAACACTCCACGGTCAGCTCAGATTCCGCTTTACCATTAAACGGTGGGGAGAGAGATTTCGTTCATCCTCCTCTTTTTCCGTTACCAACAGTTTGTCGAAAGCACTATTTTGCAAGGCTTCAAATCTCCATCTCTCGTTTTATTCATTGCGGAATTCCACCTTGACGATAGAGAGAAAAAGAACAACGATTAATATCATGTTCTGATCTGCTTTACGACGCCACGCACGGCTTCTACGATATTCACGTAAACATCTACGATTCGCGACATTTTCGCATTCCACGATATTACACACACACACACAGACACACACCCAACAAAAACACCAAGAACAAACGACAAAAAGGAAACGACAACAACAACGAAAGGCTGCCTGCCATGGATACCAGTCATCTGGGTCAGCAGGTGAATGCCAGTATTGGCCAGCTTCATGGGCTGTTTGACGAGATTGGCGTGCCCAGCCATGAGAGGGAAGCACGCGAAGCAGAGGTAAATTATCTCTATTCCTTCAATTTTCTTTTGTCAACAACATCAATCAATCATGACTAACGCAATACGATAGCTCTTTGAAGCTCTCGCAGAGGCACTCAACAGCCAGGTGCGACTCGTCACAGACGAGAGAAGGGAAATGGTCGACGAGGCCAAGAAGATCATCACCACCATCCGTCAGATGGAGCAGTCGCTTGATGACTCGGTGCGACGAAGCAGGGACAGCGATCCCGAACTACAGATCACATACCCCCTCAACACATGCCTTCAGGTCCTGAGGGAAAAGTACAACCACGCTCGTCGACTTCACAAGGAGCGATCCGAGCAGGTCAAGAGTATGTTCTTTGCTTGCTCACCCTTCGCTTTTGCTTCTCCCTGATATAGAACATCATCTAACCTGTATACAACGACAGAACTCGTCGACGCCCTAGAATCCTACTCATCACACCTGGAAGCCACATTCGTCCAGATCCCCCTACCACCCACGGGACCCAACCAGTCGATCCCACCTTCGTTTGACCTGTCGCCGAGCTACGTGGACAAGCTGGACGCCGAGTTCACGCGCGTGTACGACGAGTACGAGAGGCGCATCATGACGGTGCAGCAGCTGTCCGAGAGCATCATCTCGCTGTGGGCCGAGCTGGGCGTGCCCCAGGCCCAGCAGGACGGCGCCATTCTCAAATACTACCGCGACCAGCCGGAGCAGCTGGGCCTGCACGAGCAGGACATTGGGCGCCTGCGCTCCATCCACGACCACCTGCGCGCCGACAAGGACAAGCGCGAGAAGCGCCTGCAGGACCTGAGGACCGCCGTCGAGTCGCTGTGGGTCAAGCTCGAGGTCGACGCCGCCGAGACAAAGGCCTTTGTCAACGCCAACCGCGGCTGCGGCCTCCGCCAGATCAACCAGTTCGAGGACGAGCTGGCGCGCCTCAACGAGCTCAAGCGCCAGAACATGCACCTCTTCGTCGAGGACGCCCGCGTCAAGCTCCAGGAGCTCTGGGACGCCCTGTACTTCTCCGAGGACGAGATGCTCGACTTCACCCCGGCCTTCTCCGACGTCTACAGCGACGCCCTCCTCGAGGCCCACGAGCGCGAGGTGGCCAGGCTCGAGACCCTGCGCGACCAGCGCGCACCCGTCCTCGACCTCGTCCGCCGCTACATGTCCCTCATCCAGGAGCGCGACGACCTCGCCACCTCGAGCCAGGACGCCTCGCGCCTCATGGCCCGCGGCCAAAAGGGAGAGAGGCGCGACCCCGGAAAGCTCCTCCGCGAGGAGAAGATGCGCAAGCGCATCGCCAAGGAGCTGCCCAAGGTCAAGGTCGACATGCGCAAGCAGCTCGAGAAGTGGGAGGACGAGTACGACCGCCCCTTCCTCATCCACGGAGAGCGCTACCTCGACGACCTCGAGGCCGAGGACAGCACCACCAGGTCCACGAGCACCGGCGCCAAGAGGCCCGGCACCTCCCACGGCGGCCCCCCGCCCCAGCGATCCAAGACACCAGGGGGTGGCTCCTCCAACGGACCCGCCTCGGTCAGCAAGCCGCCCAGGTCTGTTCCGTCGAGGGCCAACGGCGCCAGGTCGGCCCCGCCGAGCCGTACGGGTGCTAAGACACCCACGGCTGGCACCAGGACCATTGCCGCCGCTGGTGCCGCCGCCGCGGCCGGTACCACTGGCAGGAAGACGCCTGGCAGGTCCAACACAACGGGATCGTCAACATCATCAGCAGCAGCAGCGGCGGCGGCAGCGGTGGCAAATGGCAAGGGTAGTCCTAGCAGGATTCCCGCACGAGCACCGTTGTCCAACCTCAAGCACGGACAGAACCCGTCAGACCGACCGAGGGCAGCAGGCAACAGCAACGGCGACACGGCACAGGCGCAAGGACAGACTCTCCGCAACGGTCCTCCCATGAGGGCACCACCGCCCAAGATGCGGGAGCTCACGCGCGTGCCCGAGCTCGAGACGCCCTCCAACCCGTACAAGGGCGCTGGACTGAGCGCGGGCAGCGGAGGCAACAGCAGCGTCGTGCGTCACGTGGAGCCCGACGACCCGTACGACGACGGCATGTCGTCCCACCTTCACCAGTACCGGTCCAACCCGAACCTGTCGTACCAGCAGCAGCACAGCCACCAGTCACACCCGAGCTACTACCTAGATGAGGACGACATGGACGACATGGACAACTGCGTAGAGGTATACGACGGCAGCCGCAACGCCATCTACCAAGACGACGTGTACAGCAACGGCAACGGCAGCACCGTCCGACCCTCTCGTCACCACAACGCGGCCGCCTACCCGCCCTCTACGTCGTCACGCATGGGACCACCCTCTTCACACTCGTCCCGTCAGATGTCGGCCACGTCTCACTCGTCCGCGGGCTGCACGTCTGGCCTGTCGGGCATATCGTCGGCCATCACGTCTGGTTCCGAGAACTGGGAGACGTTTGACGATAACAGCGAGCCGGAACCCGACGCCTCGGACGCTTACTACGCCAAGCTCAGGGCCGCGCGGAGCAGGAGGCTCGTGGCCGAGAGTGGCGGGAGTGGCGGGTCTGATGTGCAGTGCGGGATTCGTGGGATCCCCCCTTCGCCCGAGTCGCAGCAGCAGTTTGGGTATCATCAGAAGCAGCAGCAGCAGCAGCAGCAGTATATGGATGAGAGTCATAGGATTGTATCGGCTAGTGAATGGACTGATGATGGATTTTGATCCTTTCGTTTCATTTCATTTACTTGCCTTTCTTTTTTTATGATTCCTTTATACTCTCTCTGATCTTCTCTGCGTCTTCTCTTTTGAAGCAACATAAAAACTCATAATGCTGTCTTGATGGAAACCAATGATTATGGAAACACACAAAGTCATGATGAATGCTGGTCATTTTCTCGTTTTGTTCTTTTGCATCTTGACAAACTGTCCAGAGTGGTATACATGTTTCTTGCTTTCTCGCTTTTCTTTTTCAACTGCCTTTTCTTCCTTGGTTTCTCTTCTCTGGTCTTTATTTTCCTGTCTTTTTTCTTCTTCTTTCCTTTTCTCTTCTCTTCAGAGTACATCTTTCTTCTTGTCTTTTCTTATTTGTGTGATTCCCCATTTTTTTGGAACTGGTTTTTGGGCGTTGATTGATTTTGTTTCTTGGGGGAATTTGCTTTTTATTTCTTGATTGAGCGGTTTTTATTATTATTGTTATTATCTCTTTAGTTTGCTTTTCCATTAGGAATCGAAGAAGTTAATTGGAATTGAATGGGGGTTTAACATTGTCTTTTATTGAAGCATCTAAGTGGAATGTCGTGAGTGAAGATTTGTGTATAAGTAAAGTGATGTCATGAGTGAAGATATGTATAAGTCAATCCATGAGTAAAGATATGTGTACAAGTACTCCGTAATGGGAATGGAGAAGTGACCTAATGTCTATTGACGACAGCCAAGATGATTCCATTAAACACTGGGTTGGGGATCAGTTCATGACACTGAACCGTTGGAACGAGCGTAGCCTGGACCCTGCTGTCCCTTCCCACCGCGGCGAGGATGGACTCATCACTCACATCCTCGCCCTCCCCACCAGCATGTCCGTCGGCAAACATGCCCACGACGACATCGTCCACCAGGACTGCACCGCCCACTCTGGTCAGGCGAACAGCCAGGTCGAACTGCTCCACCTTGCCGGTCAGATCGGCGTCGATAAAGACCATGTCGAACTGGCGTCCCAGGTCAGCCATGCGGGCCATGACCTCCAGGGCGTCTCCGAGGACGATGTCGATGTTGTCGCTCTTGTCATTCAGGTGCCTGACATTTTCGAGGGCGACGTCGCGCGTGCGGCTGTCGACCTCGATGCTCGTCACCTTGACGGCAGGATCGCCACCACCCTCGGCGAGACAGATGGTCGAGTAGCCGCCCAGGGTGCCGACCTCGAGAACGCTCTTGGCGCCAATCAGCCGGGTCAGGACGGTCAGGTGCTGCCCCATCAGGGGGTTGATGCTGATGGGCGGGAGACCATTGGCCGACGAGTTGGACAGCGCATGCGAGAGGCGGGCGTTGAGTCGGATTAGGTGCGATTGGGCTTGGTCGGTCAGACGTTGGGCTTGGTGGAAGTTGTTGAAGTCCAAGGCCGAGCTGAGGCGTGGGGAAGAGGGTTCAAAGTTGGACATTTTGGGGGCGGGTTAAGAATGAGCAGAAAAAAAAAAGGTAGTTTCTGGGTTGAGGTTGTATGTAATGTGAATTGAAGGTAAGAGAGATAGAGAGAAAGAGAGAGGCTTGGATTTGGATTTGATTCATTGTCGTTGAAAGACGGTCATCTTATACTATTTGCTGTGGACGGGTATTCCGAGATTTTGATCCCGCGGAGCTGAGTGGATGCCCCGCGGAGATTATTTTGCGAGGCCAAGGAAGGAGCTGTGAGGTCGCAGAAGGAGGGATTAAACAACATACTTCACTAAAAAGAGGAAGGCACGGAAAGAGTAAGCGGCATAAGGAGGAAGGAACTTTGGAGGTCACAGTTCTACACATTTTTTGTTCTCTACGGGTAGCCATGTGATGATCACCGTCACCTTTCATCTCCAGCTCTGGAATCACACACCCCACACGATATAATCCGACATGCATCAACGAACGGACGGGTTTCCCGGAAAAAAAAAATCAGGACGAAAGTGCAAAAAGGACATGCATAATGTAACTGAGCTACTATTGGATGCCAGGCAGTCTGCGAGAATGAGAACATGCGCATATGCATGTATGGGCTGTGCCGCCTCACTTGGAACCCCGCTTCCCACGACATGCCTCTTCTCACCAATTGTGTTGAAAACATTCCTCATTCATCTATGTTGAACTCAAAAGATACAAAAAAAAAACAAGAAGAAGAATACTCGAGTATTTACAGACAATGCCAACCTGCCTCACCGGGAAATGGCATCCTCATCCTTCGACCATTTTGGTTCTGGCTCTGGAAACCAATACAGCAATACCGGCTCCGGCAACCAATGCAGCAATGTGGGCGGCGGGACTCAGAACGTCTCCATCTTCCAGGGAGCCGTCGACGGCAATCAGCAGTGCCTGAGAGACTTGTACGAGACGGATCCTAGATCTGACAAGACGCGTATCCAAGAGTCAAAGGGCGGCCTGCTCGCCGACTCATACCGCTGGGTCCTCTACAACAGCGACTTCTGCCAGTGGCGTAACGATACGCAAAGCCAACTACTCTGGATTAAGGGTGATCCTGGCAAGGGAAAGACGATGCTTATCTGCGGAATCATCGACGAGCTCGAGGATCAGCTTGAGAATACCGACGAGGAAGGGTCTGACCTGGATGGCACACCTTGCCTATCGTATTTCTTCTGTCAGGCTACAGAGTCACACCTCAACAATGCTACAGCCGTTCTGCGCGGGCTAGTCTACAGTCTCGCCTGCCAACGTCCGTCACTAATCGCACATATTCGACAAAGGCACGACCGTACGGGCAAGAAGCTCTTCGAAGGCGCCAATGCCCGCATATCGTTATCTGAAATCCTCATGGACATGCTTGACGACCTCGTGCCGGGCAGCGCGATCCTGATTGTTGATGCCCTTGACGAATGTACACAAGATCGAGACCGGCTCATCGAATTCATCGCCATGACGCCTCGCGCCAGGTGGATCGTGTCCAGCCGCAGCTGGGTGGGAATTGAGGAGAGCCTTAGCAACAGCCAGAATCTTGTCCTCCATCTAGAGCTGAACGCGGATTCTGTATCCGAGGCCGTGGATATATACATTCGACACAAAGTACAGAAACTTTCGGAAAAGAAGAAATACAGCCCCGAGATCAAGAAAGCTGTCGAGAGCTACTTGGTTAAACATGCCCAGGGTACTTTTTTATGGGCGGCCTTGGTTTGTCAAGAGCTTTCAAGTCCCAGGATCCAGAAGTGGCGCACGCTTTCCCAGCTTGAAAAGTTCCCATCAGGATTGAACTCCCTTTACCAGAGAATGCTGCAACAAATATTGGATTCAGACGACGCCGAAGTTTTCGAGGATATACTGGCCGTCGCCTTGGTTGCATATCAGCCGCTCAGTCTAGAGCAGCTGAGACTTCTAGCCCCGTCACTTGAAGAGTTTGATGTTTCCGACATGTCCAGTATCATTGCGTGCTGCGGCTCTTTTCTGACACTCCGAAAAGATATAATTTATCTTGTGCATCAATCCGCAAGGGACTATCTGCTCGAAAATGCATCCCAGCAGATCCTGCCGTCTGGCCTTGCGCATCAGCACTATCGAGTCTTCTCGAGGGCATTAGTGGCTTTATCCGACGGACTCCACCGGGACATTTACTACCTCAAGGAACCGGGAATCACTATCGGCCAAATCCTACGGCCTGCGCCTGACCCATTGGCCACAATTGGATACGCGTGCGTCTATTGGGCTGACCACCTTGTATCAAGCCTTCCAGAGGGGAATGAGGCTCTCCGAGATCATGGAACTATCCAAGAATTCATCGAAACGAAGTTTCTATACTGGCTCGAGTCTCTTAGTCTCTTAGGCAGGATACCGGAAGGGGCAAATACAATGAATAATCTCATGGCTTTGGTGGTGAGTCCTCAGCTGCATCGTCCATATACTACAGGTGAGCTGACGATTTTGCAGCAGCATACAGAGACTCACAAATTGAACCAACTGGTACACGACGCCCACCGATTCATTCTTTTCAATAGGTCGGCAATAGAGACAGCCCCATTGCAGACCTATGTATCGGCTCTTATATTCAGCCCCGAACAGAGCCTTATTAGAGCGCTGTATAAAGAAGAAGAACCACCTTGGATAGTGGTGAAGCCAAGGGTGGACGTGTATTGGAACGCTTGCCTTCAGACGCTCGAGGGACACGACGGCCCTGTGTCATCGGTCGTATTGTCGGCAGACGGGAGCCGCCTTGCATCAGGCTCACAAAGCGGGGAAATCAAGATCTGGGATGCAATAACAGGTTCTTGCCTGCAAACACTTCGGGTTGATGACTGCATTCTATATCTAGGCCTCTCAGCGGACGGCCAGCGCCTAGCATCAACTTCGTACTCTGGGACGATCAAGGTCTGGGGCGCGGCAACGGGCACATATGTCCGGACTTTCGAGCTCTCTAGCGGTCTGCAACGCCCGGCAACAGCATTGTCGGCGAACGGAAAGCGACTCGCAGTATATGCGGACCATGGGATGGCTGCGATCTGGGACGTTGAAACAGGCACGCAACTGCAGATTCTCGAAGGTCACAAGGATAGGGCCATATCTGCGGCGTTCTCGCCGACGGATAACCGGTATCTCGTATCATGTTCAATAGACAGGTCTATCATGATCTGGGATGCAGAACTAGGAATTCTCTTACGGACATTGGTGGGCCACACAGACCAGGCACATTCAGTAGCCTTCTCACCAGATGCCCAGAAAGTCGTGTCAGGTTCATACACCACTATCAAAATTTGGGATACAGCGACAGGCACTTGCTTACAGACTACAATCAATGACCATGAAGATTTAGTGGGGCCAGTGGCCCTGCTAGAGGATGGCCAACGTATTGCATCGGGAACGCAGGATGCTACAGTCAAGATCCGGGACACAGTATCAGGTGCTTGCTTGCAAACGCTTCGAGGCCATAACGATTTGGTGAACTCAGTAGCCGTTTCACCGGGCGACCGGCTTGCATCGGGATCAGAAGACGGGACGATTAAAATATGGGATACGGCAATGGCAGCGGGCGCACGCCCGCAGCTTCTTGATGCTCATACAGATTGGGTGGGCCCAATGGCCCTCTCGCCAGACAGTGCACACAAGCGTCTCGCATCAACCTCGAACGATAAGACGGTTAAGATATGGGATACGGAAACAGGAGCGTGCTTGCAAACGCTCGTGGTCGACTTGGTAATGGATCTAGCTTTCTCGCCTAATGGCCAGCGTCTCGCATTAGCCTCGTACGATACGACGGCTGAGATATGGGATACGGAAACAGGCACGTGCTTGCATACGTTCGTGGGGCATATCCGGGAGGTGGGGTTGGTAACCATCTCACCGGACGGCCAGCGTCTTGCATCGGCATCCTACGATAAAATCATCAAGATCTGGGACACGGAAACAGGCGCGTGTCTGCATACACTCGTGGGACACACCGGACTGGTAGAGGTAGCGGCCTTCTTGTCGAGCGGCAAGCGCCTCGCATCAGGCTCAGGCGATGGGACGATCAAGATCTGGGATACAGAAACAGGCGCGTGCCTGCGAACACTCAATCACGCGGCCCCAAGCCGGTTTCGGGGTCGATTGGATTCGTTGATAAAGGTCTGTGTCGAGGCTACTACTGAGTCACTGACATCCGACCAACCGGACGCGATACTTGGCGACATCCAACTGGATCGGTACGTGGTACCACATACCGAACCAGCAGGGTACGCCATCAGCGATGACAATACCTGGGTTACGAAGAATGGTCAGGCAATTCTTTGGATACCTCAAGAATACCGCCCTGTATCGGAGAATCAGGCATGCCTGGGTGGCTCTAAGATGGGCATTGGCTGTTTCTCGGGACAAGTACTCATCATGGAGTTTGCCTACTAGTATTATTAGTAGTATATATAGGTAAGGGATAGACTAAGACCGGAAAATAAAACTATGACTGCGAGGGATTGTCTCCCTTAGGTACCATATTGTCGAATATTCTGCAGTGTTTAGTGAAAAGGGGCCAGGGAACGTGCACCGTCCGCTTGACTTACATGTACGAGTAGCAGGGTAGAATCAATGTCCATATTTGTTGCCTGCAACATGTGAGTTGATTCTGATTCCGGATATGGCCTGGGAGGCACCGTTCAGTGAGTACGTACGTCCGAGGGACGATTTCTGATAACTGGAGGCTTCTAATCCAACTTGGCTAGAGGGCCATCGCGTGGGATGAGGATGGATATACATGTATTTTGGTAACATGAAGTGCACAATAAAGGCTCGGAAACTTGTTGGCTTTTTTCCCCTCTCTTTGTTTTCACAAGGAGATGACAGAGCCGCTGAGAACGGCGAATGATGGGGAGAGACTTCAAGTGCTTCCACATTTGATTCAAGGATGAGTGGTGGTTACATGTACGCGTAGATAAATGCACCCATGTGGTGATTCCAGGTCCGTCGTAACCGTTACCTCTTTCGGCCTGGAGATCCGAGCCGATTGTGGAGTCGTTGTTCCGAGAGAACGCCACGGACCAGGGTATGATCGGGCTATCTTTGACATGCCCTATTACGATTGGCCTTTTTTTGTCGCGCTGACCGCATATTCCATGCCCGTGTTGAAATACTAGCGCGGTTGAGTACTACAAGAAGTACGCGATCAATGAGCTGCAAGTCGCAAGGCACCTTTTCTCTCCTGGTCTCATGTCGTTCAATGTGTTGCCGCCCCGCCTCGAGGTCCCCGCCTAGCGCTATTAATATCAACTGCATATGATGGATGAAAGATGGGAAACAATCAATGTCATGTCTTTGTCGGAGCCCCCACCCTCGGTACAGACAAATTTCTGCCCCTTTTCTCTCTTTCCTTTCTATAACGGCGTCGTAGACATTCATCATACATGATAGAGTCAACGACAACGTAGGAGCAGGCCATGAGCGCAGGGCAGACCCCGGAGTGCGCCTCCGAAGACTACACGGGACAATTCTTCAGTCCGCAGAGCGCAGACCAGTATTCCCTAGGGGACAAGGCCACTGTCGCCTTCTACGCAGGCAAGATACCAGATGATCCGACGTCCATGATACACTTCAGCCTGGTTCTCTACCGAAACGACAAGGACGACCGCTCCTCCAGCACAAGTCAGTTTGCCCCCCACCCGGGTGGGGAAGGAAGATGTGAAGGGAATCCTTTTAACTAACATGTAACATATACAGTCTACAACTCGTCCATCAGCTACGCAAGCGACGCGTCGTCGCCACTCGGACACGCAGGATGGGGTCTGATGGGTGGTGTGTGCGGAGACACGCAAGTGCGCTACATATGGAAGATCAACGACACTCTGAGCGAGCCCCTACAAGCATCGACCAAGTTCACCATCGTCGCACGCAACGAGAGCAGCTCGACCGCGGAGAAGGAGCGCAACGAAGACCAAATGGCTTCAAGTGACTCCTTCATCCTCCGAGAGCCTTCATCGTCTTCGACCACAGCCTCGGCCACGGCCACAGCCTCGGCCACGGCTACCAGTGCTTCCGCGACGGCTACAACCACCGACGTACCAGATCACCCTGGGCTTTCTGTCGGCGCACAGGCTGGTATAGGAGTTGGTGTCGCCGTGGGGGGTATCGCCATCCTTGCTGTGGCGGGGTGGTTCCTCCTACGTCGACGTCGTCGGAAGGGGGCCGCCTCTCTTGCTGCTTCTGAGCAGCAGCTTCCTCCTCCTGAGAAATATACGTATCAGCATGGTGGAAAGAGCGAGTTGCATAGCACTTCTGCTGCTGTCGCACAACCTCATGCTGCTACGGAGGTCGACGCTCATCCTGTGGCAGAGCTGGATGGGAGCGATAGTCGGCGCGAGATGCAGTGACGGTATATGACTGGAGTTAAAATGTCAATGCGGTCTGGGACGAGCGTCTTGGGAGGATTGTGAAATAAAAGCTCGGGGGACCTGAATTAAGTCTGTGCAGTTTACCCGTGTTCTTAATATTCTGGTTACATGCATGCTTCGTCAATGTAGTTCCAAAGTTGCTTGATGAGGCGCTGAACGGGGAATTCCTGACCCCAATGTATGGTTCAGGGTCAACTGTCACGAGATGGCCACCTCCCGGGTATAGGTACCGGCACGAGTCTAACGCAACTTGCACGACTGAAGCCACCCCATTCATACTCCTGAATTCACTGCCCAAGGCTGAAACTCCCTTCCATTCCATCGTCACCCCAACAAGCATCATCACAGTTAGCTTCACTTTTCCACTCAATCACCCACACCCCCTCATACAGCCACCTCAATCCACGCACAGTAGCCCAACAACACGATACAAAATTCCATATCAACTCTTTTCTTCTAAGCCCACTCTGACCCAAACGCCTGGATTCGACATTAACCCCCCTCAGCCCGAAATTCACATGGCACACCCGACATCCCCACCTCGCTTGACCGGGTTCTTGGGCTAGGAATCTGCTGGGTGGCAGACAGAGTATTGGGAATTCACCACCGTCATGAGGTTTGGCAGGAATAACTGGTGGTACCAGGTGGCTTCTTGGATGGGCGGTGACCAGTATCAACGGGAGTTGCAGTGTGATATTGCTCTCAACTCTTTGACAGTCGACTCTTACATTGCCTTTTAACACTTGGGAGAGTTGATCCAGTAGGGCCTTGTGCATGTCACATGGAAGACGTGCCACTTTGGAGCTTTGTTGAACCAGTGGGGAAATGTTATTGATCTCCTACTTTGGTAAGTTTTATAGCTCCCGAGTGATTGATTTCCATACTACCACAAGCGGTAATACTCGTAGTATACCGATTTGGCATAACGCATCCCTGCTGTGGTGGTACGGGGAAAGTGGACCACGCCTCACGCCAGTTGCAAAACGCCGATGAAATCCCCGGTCGAAATCCCGAGTCTCAAGTACCGAGCACGGAGCACCGTACCTGTCCCTCTAGTCCCTCCCACCGTCGCAGTTGCGTCACTCGCTTGCTCCATAGGAGAGACACGAGGAAACGTGGGAGAGGTGAATCGCAAAACAACATTTCCCTTTTTCATTTTTCTCAACTTTCACCCTACGATTGATCATTTGGATTTTCTCAATTGACAAGGGCAAAATAAACCTCTTTCCCATCCCACTCACCCTCCCTCTTACCCCACCAAGGCTGCAACGACCGAGCAAACAGAAATGGGTAACAGCGCCACCAAAGACACGGGGACGCCCCCCGACGACTTCCACAAATGGCGTCCCAAATTCCATCTGCTCGCTTCCGAGGGATGGATCAACGACCCGTGCGGACCAGGCTACGACCCGAAAACACAGAGATACCTCGTCGCCTTCCAATGGAACCCAGCCGGCAACGACTGGGGCAACATAGCCTGGGGCGGAGCGTCGTCGCACGACCTGGTATCGTGGACTGTGTCGAGGTGGCCCATCATGGATCGCGACACCCCGCATGACGCCCAGGGCGTCTTCACTGGCTGCTTCGTGCCGACCGACGTGAACGGCCAGACAGGCTCGGGTGTCTCCACGTACATATACACATCTGTCAGCAACCTACCAATCCACTACACGATTCCGTACACGCCTGGCTGCGAGTCCCTGAGCTATGCGACGTCGGCCGACGGCGGGCGCACCTGGATCAAGGGAAACGATAACCCCATCCTGCCCAGGTCCCCCGAAGACCTCGACGTCACCTCCTGGAGAGACCCTTACGTCGCGCAGTGGCCGGCGCTGAGCGACGCTCTTGGCCTTCCAAGGGGCCAGCTGTTCGGCTGTCTGGCCGGCGGCATCAGAAACAAGGGTCCCACGACCTTCATGTATGCCATTGACCCCGCTGACCTTCGGAGCTGGCGTTTTCTCGGTCCCCTGCCACAGCTCGGAAACAACTTCCGTCCCTCAAAATGGAGCCACGATCTGGGTGTAAATTGGGAGGTTACCAACTTCCTCCAACTTCCTGGGATGGAAAAAGAGTCTGAAAAGTCCGACAGCTTCCTCATGCTCAGCTGCGAGGGCTGCAACGACTCCTGGTCCGTCGGTTGGCCCCACCAAGACAGCATTGCACAGAACCACAGGGGAGACATACGCAATAACAAGTTCCAGGCTTGGATGTCGGGCGACGTCGGTGTGACTGCTGATGGAAAGGCCCCCAACATGGACTGGTCCTATGGAGGGACATTGGACTATGGTGCATACTATGCTGGCAATTCCTTCTGGGATCCGACCATCAAAGAGCAGGTTGTACTGGGATGGCTGGTCGAGGAAGACCTCCCTGATAAGATCCGCCGCCCTCAAGGATGGAGCGGCTTCCTCTCACTACCGCGTGTTCTGAAGAATGCCGCCATCCACAATGTCGTCAAGGCGAGAAAATCCGACCTGGCCCAGATCGGCCCTGTCAAGGTTGCATACAATGACGCCAACACGGGCACAGCGACGCTCAAGACCCTGGCCATGCTGCCTCACCCCAACCTCTCCGAACTGCGCAACGGCGCCGAGGCTATCGAGGTCGACGCTGCTCTTTCCAATGGCGACAATAGCGGCGCATTTTTCGACGTTAAAACGCTCCAGTGGGAGGCTGATTTGTCCTTTGCGGTCGGCCCCGGTTGTGACAGTCTTTCCCTGGCAATCCATCATTCTCAAGGTGAGTCCCAGCTTTCCGCGATGCATACACCGGGCTCTTCTCCGCTCCAAACCAACGGTTTTACTGACCCAACGGGAGAATTAGATTCGGCGTACAAGACTACACTGACATATCACCCGAATGACGAGCTATTCATTGTCGATCGAAGCGCCACGAGCGCTGCAGGCGCCACCTCAGACGACGAAGAGAATGCCAGCCGGGTGGCAGATGCTGCACCACACACCCTCTTCACAATCCGGGATCCTGCTACCAACGAGATCCAAGAGGAACACCTCCAGCTGCGCCTGTTCTATGATCAGAGCGTTCTTGAGATATTCCTCAATGAAAGAACTGTTCTCTCCACGAGACTGTACCCTCCAGGTTCAGACCGTGGGTTTGGTATCACGGCATCTGCGCAGGGGCCTGTCCGCGAGACTGAGAAAACAGTGACAACGGTCAAGGGATCGATATGGGATGGACTCAAGGCCCAAGTAACGTTTGTTGATTGAGAGACGAGGTGGATATGGCTTGAGAAGATGATGGTATGAATGGATGTATATATATAATGAACACCTCTAGCTGGAGGACGTCAAAGCTGCTTGCCACAGGCGATCGAATCGAGGATGCATAGCAGCGAGCTCATGACCCAATTCTGGAAGTTGAACAAATGCTGAAGCGTACCGCTCGAGATATGGATGACTGCCTCCCCTGAGAGCTGCCAAAAGGCAAAAGCATCTGTTTGCTATGTCGACAGAAAGCTGCTTTTGGGGCTCGTCAAATGGAGTGTTCGTCTGGGATTTACCGTCAACAATCCGCTTGGCTGCGTATATAGCCACAGAGCCAATTTCATATATCTTTTCGATCTGATGTTTAAAAGTTCGAGTTAGCACAAAGAATCGCGAGACATTGGCGCGGAGCACATCATACCAAACCGATGCCGTGGGCTTCCATCGAGTCGAGGCTGAAGCCTTGACATAAATCAAATGCGTCATCTGCTATGCTTATGGCATAGCCGAAGCTAAGCTCTGGATACTCGGAGTCGATTTCCAGCAGACCGTGAGACAAGCTGATAAGCCATAGCCGCGTGGCAAGCCATCTGTGAGATACAAAATAATCCGTTCGCTGAATCTCCTGGAAACGGCTATATCCTGTCGAGAATCGATTCCTGTTGGAAGTAGGGGAGTTTGATACCCCGTAGTAGTCTTTTTCTGATTCCATGCAATGGCGGAGGCTTGACTGCCGCGACAATGCACGTAAACGATCGAAGTTGAGGCAGCTCCCCGTTGTCACACCACACTGGCGGCCCCAGCATATGGCGATGTTCTTGTCAACCAGCTCATAAATTGTGTACATCTTCATGATACCCTTCACCTCACTGGGCAATGAGTCCACGTTTATAGGCAAGGCGCGCTTCTTATACGCAGTCGAAGTGTTTGTTCGCGATGCACTTGACGATGGTTCCGGATCCTTATCTCGCGGGGCAGATAAGGGAGTCGTCGTAAACCCAATAGGGTGGTCGCGCTCCAGTGCATAGCTCCTACATGGCAATATGTCAGACGTTGCAAAAGCTTCGGAGCTGGGAGTTGAGTTGTGGATGTGTAGCTCGGTCAAATGTTAGTTCTTTGGGGAAGTGTGTACATACCTTTCAGTGATGACCAGGATCATATAAATCTTGAATCTCTGAAGCTTTTGGTCTTCCTTGAGGCCATCATAACTCTCACTTACATTAAGCCCCATGGTAACAGCAATTTCCACAGCCTCCTTCAAGCGTAGCCAAGCAGCGTTGTGCTGATTGCTACCGTAGAGACAGGCGAACAGGAAAAAACTGGTTAATAGCGTATCCAGTGTTGGATTTTCCCCAAAGTCCGGTGTGCTCCGCAATCTGACCGCTTCCTTCATGAGAAAATTGGCCTGATTTCGCCGAGATGAGGACGACTCGCGCTCCTGCATCCAGACCGGTTGCGTCAATGACACAGCGGACAGCGAGAGGAGCAGTGAGGCGAACTGGGAATTGTAACGGTGTTCCCGAAGAATGATTCGCCTGTAGCAGGATAGCTGATCAAGTATAGGAAGAGTTGACCCAAGACGTGTGAAAAATATGTCTATCCACGGTAGCAGATTTTCTTCTGTCACGGACGAAGGCCACACCAAGGGCGGCGTTGAGGGTTCGCCGCCAATCGCCCCCGAAGCTGTTAATTGGGCGTCGGACGCTGGGACCTCGACTGGTGATTGCTGTGACTGCCGCTGACCCCACTGGTCATCAGCGGTGGAAAAGTCCTGGTACGCCCCGGCGGCATGGGGTTGCCATGGAGGCTCAAGCAGGCTACCTGGGGACACCCCCCATTGCATCGTACTGCCATCGACCCCGAATGCAAAGTTGCCATGGCCGCCAGTGCCCAAGAAATGTTGGTCTGGAGGTATGTTCGGTAACCAGTACTCGTCGTCCATTGTCAGCTGGTGCGAAAAGCCCTCAAAAGCCGGGCTGGACATGTAGATGGTTTCAGGAGTAGGGTTAGGGGCATCGGCCTGGAGAGAGAAGCCACCCTGGGCTCCGAGCTGCTGGCTACCAGCACTGACGGAGGCGCTCGAGTTGGGCAATGCCCCTTGGAGGCCCTGGTCGGGGCTCCGCGAGCTCGCGATTCCATGGCTGTCGGGTGAGGTTTGGCTCTCATCGCTCTCGCTCTGCCCCTGCGACCTCTTGATTTCAAGAATCCTGGCACCCTTGCCCATGGCACGCTTACGCCTGGGCGTATTGTACGTGCATTGCAAATTCTGACACTCGCAGCTAGTGCACGGGTTGGAGAGATTGCACTGTTGGAGGTGTTAATCGTGGGAACCTGGCAGACAGGCTTGTGATCTCATGTCACGGATCGCACCTTTATCTTGCGGAACTTGCATTGGTCGCAGGCCGTCTTACCACCGCGTTTGCCCACGCGGCGGTTGCCGCTTCTCGAGGAGGTTGCGTCATTATTTGCGTCGCTGTCTTTTGGAGGATTGGGCGTCATTGCGGAGAGGGACGGCAGGAAAATAAATGGCTCGTCATCGTTGCGATGTTTGACTATGGGGTGAGTGATTGTGCTTTAGGTGAATATGAGGTGAAGAAGGAAAGTGTTACTCTGTACATTGAAGAGGACCTTTCCCAATTGTGGGGGGACATGAACCTTTTTTTCAGGTAAGCGCGACTTAGTACGTGCCTTCCCCAAATCCCATCTTCAATACTTTAGTCACAACATGAAATTCAACAGCAAAGCGTCATCCGTGATTCAGAATCGGCTCATGAGAAGTTCTAGAGCCATCGACGCTTAATTTCCATCGTTCCATTTGAAAAGAGCATTTTCCTCAAAGCCGTTGCGTTCAAATGCCCAATCTAGCTGTAGCTCGGTTCTAGCCTGGCTACAGGGCAGTCAGAATTCAAGGCAAGTCGCAGGTGAGTTCTGGGAGCCACTAGTAGTTCAAGACAAGCAATAGCGATTACCAGCAAGTACTACATGTATGTATACGAGTATGAATTGATTGCCTAAATAAGAAAGAAAGGAGTGATCCATTTGGAAAGCTGCAAGTGGCCATATACTTGTTGCTGCTATCACCCCAGATTATATCATATCCCTGCCACGAGGCAGCCCGACTTGGTCCTCACCGTTGGGATTCGTCCACCATATTACCTCGGTATGTGATGTGATGGTCACAGGAATCACCAAAATTCTCACGGACCAAAGGGCCAAGACCGAACCAGTGTTCTCCGAAACGCCAGGACAGCCCTTCGGCGTTGGGTTCGGACCTACTAATGGTCATACACACAACACCCGTACAGGCTTCCAAACCAATTCCCCGAGCGAGATCCCGAGCAAGATCCCGATAGTTGGGGTCCCCCCACTAATGCTGGAAAACTGACCACCTCGACCCCAGAGGCTCCGCCATAGCATCAAAGCCTTGTGGAGACCCCAGAAAAACATTCGGTTACGGAATGGGGTTTTCTGACCGCGGGGGGCCTCCATGGTGGCCCTCCGGAACCATGACATATGCCCAATGGTGATGGAATTGCTTGGCTCCTCGATGTTTGTTTCCCTCCTACGGTACAAATATAGGAGGTTTCCCAATGGTCCTGCCTGTTTCTCCCCCTCGCATATGTTTGCTCATGACATCCCGACACTCGAAACGAATCATCTTGAATATATCTCATCATGGGGACCTCAGATCAATCGGCTAGCCTCAAGGATCGCCTGGCCGAGCACATTTCGCCTGGCCTTGCCTGGGCTGTGTCCCTCATTGCCCTTTCGACCTTCAACTATGGCTTCGACAACCAGGGAATATCCACCACTCAGGCTATGGATGCCTTTGAGAAGCAATTTGGTGACTATGTTCCGGAGGACGGATCGTACGCCATACCTTCCTACTTTGTCTCTTTGCTTAACAGCCTTCCGTTTATTGGATTCGCCCTGGGTAAGTTCTGTTCTTGTTTCCCTCCCATGTTGAAAAAAAAAGGGGGTTTGAGCTTGGTCTCTATCCTTTGGTTTTGCAAAGCCTAACACAAAAACCTATCTCAGGTCTGTACATCGGAAGTGTGATATCCTTCCGCTGGGGAAGACGCATGACTATGTTCTGCATGTCTCTGTGGGCCATCTGCACGGCTACCCTTCTCATCTCGTCGACCACCAGAGGCCAGATGCTCGCAGCCCGTATCCTCAACTACATGTACGTCGGGATGGAGCTGTCGACCTGTCCCGTGTACCAGAGCGAGATTGTACCGGCGCCGATCCGTGGCTTTGCTGTCGGCACATACCAGTTCAGTCTTCTGTGTGGCGGCGTCATAATCAGCTGCATCTCCCGCGCCACGAGCACCCTCGATGGAAACAAGTCTTGGCGAATCCCCATGGGCCTCTTTTACCTGGTCCCCGTCACCATAGCATGCACCATCTGGCTGATCCCCGAGTCCCCACGCTGGCTTCTTCTCAAGGGCCGCGACGCTGACGCTCTCGATTCTCTCCGCAAACTTCGCAAGAAGGGACACAACTGCGAGGACGAGATGGTGCTGATGAAGGAGTCCCTGGAGGAGCACCTGGAACAGGGAAGCTACATGGACCTGATGCGCGGCACGAACCGTCGCCGAACCCTGATTGCCTGCGGCATCAACTTCTTCATCCAGGCTACTGGATCACCCTTCACCTCCATGTACGGTACCATCTTTGTCAAGGATGTCGGTGCTCTCAATCCGTTCGACTACTCCATAGCCTCTTCTTGCGGAAATATGATTGCCTGTGTCGTTGCGCTGTTCTGCACCGACCGCTTCGGCCGACGCGTCTTGCTCTTCTCCGGCGGCTTCTTCATGCTTGCCTGGCTGCTGACTATGGCTGCCGTCGGAACCATCCCAGACCCGACCCTGATGCAGAAGAATGTCATCATTGCCTCGGTCGCCCTGTTCCAGGTTGGACAAAGCTTCGGTTGGGCTCCCCTGTGCTACGTCATCACGACTGAGGTGCCCGCTACCAACCTCAGGGACAAGACGCAGCGAGTGGCGTCGGGAATCAACATCCTGGCCAGGTATGACCACCGGAAAAAGAGGTTTACGCTCATTACTTTACACATGATCGGTCTACTAACGAGTTGAATAGTTTCATTGTATCTTTCTGCGTGCCCTACCTCATGAATGACGAATATGCCGGTCTACACTCCAGAGTCGGCTTCATATTTGCGGCTTTCACCGTTCTCGGTCTCTTGTTCTGCTACTTCTGCATCCCGGAGATGAAGGGGAGAAGCCTCGAGGATATCGACAGGATGTTCCTCGAGAGGATTCCCACGCTCAAATTCAAGGACCACCATCTCCCGCGACTGGATACCACGACCGATTCCAAGATACAGATGGAACATGCAGAGAAGAGTGCGGCGTGAAGAAAGCGTGCATCTTTTATCTATCAAGTACATGCCTGTAGTGTTATGACATCCGGAATGAATATACTTTCCTCTCTTTTGCTTCAGCTTGGGCTGGCGACAAAAAGCTGACAGTCGGGTGAATGCCATGAAGTGAGAAGGCAATGAGGTTGTTGACTTTATTCCACTGTGTAGATATTTGTCTCTTGTCCAGCAGTTACTATGTAAAAATAGTACCTCGTATACATGAATACACCAGACCCTATCTTCACCCATCGCTAACGACACCCTTAATTGATCTAACCAAGAGCAGGCATGACCAGCCTATGTCCCCCATTGGCACTAATCGCCGCCCCATTAACCCAACGGCCCTCCTCGCTCGACAGAAATCCAACTATATAGGCGACATCATCCGGAGTACCGACTCTGTTCGCAGCCGTCGTATCCTCAATTTGTCTATCAAGAAAGCCGGGGGGCATCAATTCTTGACTAGCCTTGATGGTATCAGTAGCCGTCAAGCCGACGACGACACTGTTGAACGTAGCCCGTGTCTGTTTCCCAAAGAAGTCCGCAAAGGAGCGCGTGTAGGACTGCAAGGTAGCCTTGGTTGCGCCGTAGGTCATGGTGGGATCCGGGTTTCCCAGATAGCCGAGGACGCTTGAGATGTTGATCACGCGGCCTCCATACTCTGGCAGGTGCGGCAGAAGCTGGGTTGTCAGCGACACTGGCGCGTAGACGTTTCCATGCATCAGGCGGAGGAAGATCTCGAGCGTTGTATCCTTGACTGGCAGTGCGTTGGACGGGTCTGTCAAAACGGCGTTGTTGACCAGGATGTCGATGGTACGAGTATCGAGCTTCTCGAGGGCCTGGGCGACAACGATCGAGCCGAAGGCGGGATCGACGAGATCTGCCTGGATGGCAACTGCATTGCTTACCCCAAGGGCTCGGCATGCGTCCAGGGTGGCATTGGCTGCCTCGACATTGGAGACGTACGTGATGGCTAGCTTGCTGAGACCTTTGCGGGAGAGATGGGCTGCTATAGCCTTGCCGATGCCGCGGGATCCCCCGGTCACGATGGCTGATTTACCAGCCAGGGACCAAGGTGCCTCAGGAGAAGAAGGCTCAGACATGTTTGGTGAAGGTGATTATAGACGATGAGTGAATTTTTTTTGGTAGTTTATGATCGAGTGTTCATTGTTGAGGGAGGATGATGGAAATCAATGAGTGGCAGATGTAGTCGGAGAATGAGTAACTTATATATTTGAGAGCCCGGAAAAGGTACGTTCTCAAAGGCTGCTGCGCCCTCAATATCTCCCCCCGCTAGTAGCGGAGTTTATGCAATCACCGATATGAAATGCGGCCTATTCAACTGCATGTTCAGCGGAGAAGCTAGACACTTGTGGTATGACTGTCAAGCATCGGGGTCATAAGATTTCCGATGGGCCAGCGTACCTACACATACACGTGGCTACTTGTAGCCGCTGTTGCACCAATGAATGGAGCTAGAATACATCCTTTTATATGCCCATATACCCTCTTGATATTTAGCTAAGCTAAGAGCTAGAGGATACGGCGTGCGGTACACACACAAGCGCGCACGCACACGCACATGTACAGTAACTATTGAAGCTACGAATGATTGTGGTAAATATGCTAAGACCTTCTTGTTACGTTGTGACAATAAATGTCTATCTAAGCACCCTTTATCGTGCCAACAGCACCCTGAAAATCTTGAAGGAACCTCCATCGAGAAAGCTTCTTCCACCCCTTCGCCTTCCAATCATTTACACCCTGAGGGAAGAAGTCAATAATCTCCATGAGGCTCTTGTCATGTGCAGTTATGACAAACACATCGTCGTTTGCATCAAAGCTGATCATGTTGTGGATGGTAGCCTCTGCTTGAGCGACGTCACGCCCCTGGGCCTCTGACAGGAGAGCGTAGTATGGCTCGACGCGGCTGCGCAAGGGATGTATCGCTTCAAGAATAGATCCGGGGCAGACTGTACCGTGAGAGTGCGGCGGACTGGAGAATGGAGATGGGGACACTTCCTCTGGCAAAGGGAAGTGCTTGTTGGGCCTCATGGAGCCGGGATGATGGCAGCCATCGCCGCCCATGAAGATGAAGGTCGAAGGGGTGGTGCGGGCAAGACCACACATGTGCCCGATTGCATGCTAAAGGGTCTCGATTAGCGTCTTGCTCAATATATGTTGATCTGGGCCAATTGATATGGAACTTACTCCCGGGGAGTCTAGCAAGTAGAAACTTCCGTCGCCAAAGTAGTCGAACGCCCGGAATTCACCAATTCGAAGTCCATTTGAAAAATCGATTTCTCGAAGCTCACGTCCTCTATATAAGTGTAAATACACGTTAGCGAGCATACTCACAGGATCGCAAGAGAGGATTGTGCTTTCAGAGTTAGAAATCACGGGACATACTCGTAGTCACTCTCCAAGATCACTGCCAAGGGATCAGCTGGATAGCCTGGAAGCATAGAATTCTTGAAGCCGGGCCCCACGACCAAATCAGTCGATGGAGAGAAGGTAGAAGGGTCGCCGGTATGGTCGGCATGCCAGTGACTACACACACGAGAAGTGTCGGTATTGAACGTCTCTTTCTTTCATGTTCTGACCCTATACTCACCTCCAGATGATGGCGTCAATGTCGTCAAGTGCAAGTCTGCCGTCCTCTTGAATAATCTGGGCAATATCCTTTGTCGCCTTCAAGTGCAGTCCCTTCTTGTTCATCCCCTGCTGAATGACAGGAGAGAAGCCTTCAACATCCTTTCGGAGACCCAGGTCGAAAAGAACCCGTTTTCCTGAAGGGTGTTGGACAAGGAACACGAATGAAGGGCATTCCAACGACTCATGTCCCGGAAGAGGATGTTTGACAAAGAAACTCCACGGGCAGCGCACGTCGGTCGTACTGTCTATAACAGATACGTCTACCACGTGCTGAGAAGGTGGGATGTCTAGTTCCGGAGCAGGTTCACCGTCAGGGAGAGCCATCGTGATTCTAGTCGAATTTCGTAACCTCATACAAGATGTTGACACAGAGCTTCCTCACCTAGTCTAATGAAAGTTCTTAAAATACGTGCAGATGCCTACATATAGAGGAATATTCATGTACAACTTACATGCAAGTGCGGAATTTCAAGTTCATGATGTCTACTCCGTACATGTACGAGTACTCGTGTAAGTGCCCGGTCTGTGGAACTCCGCAGGCAAGTGCCGGACCAATCAGAGCATTGGAATTCCGACCCAATCAGAGCGTTGGGTTTCCGATGCCGCCACCTCTTTTAAGGCAAAGACCAACATGGGAACTTGGACGTCATCTCATTAAATTTTCCTTCCTTCCTTGATGTACCCTCCTCGCATCTTTGCTGACATCTGACATTGACCTCTGACAACGGCCGGATAAAGTCACGCACTCGAGTTAGTCATGGACAGGCGCCCTTGCGTCCCCATATTCAGCAACAGCAGACGTCCACCAGTCCGCCAACAGATCCGCCGCGCCAAGACGGGCTGCGGCACATGCAAGGCGCGCAAAGTGAAGTGCGACGAGAAGCGGCCGTCATGCTCGCGCTGCGTCTCCGCGGGTCGCAAGTGCAGCGGATACGGAATCTGGGACCACGCTGCTCCCAGCATAACTCCGCGCATCCCCACGTACCGGCCTAGAAACCCTGGCCCCGTAGGACGTCTTAGTGCACAAGACGGCCGCATGCTAGACTGGGTTCTGAGCGCCGAGTTCGAGGGGATCTTCTCCTTTCCGTTCTGGGAGAACCTGATCCCACAGGCATGCTATAGCGAGCCAACCGTCCTCAACTGTGTACTCGCACTGGGGTCTATGCACCAGAGGGCGTGTGCTGTCAGGGAACCCACACGCTCGAGGCAGACTGTCGATGACTTGGAATCCGCCGCTCTGCGATATTACAACATGGCTATCAGCTCGTTAACACGCTCCCGACGCAGTGAGACACAGTTGGACGAGATCATGGTGGACACCAGAGTGACACTCATCGCTTGCATTGTCTTCATAATCATCGAATATCTCCAGGGACATCCAGCTCAGGGTCTAAGACATCTCCAGTGCGGGCTGCGCATACTGAGAGGTCATGAACACAACCGGATCTCGCACGATGCAGCCGACGACTGGCTTGCGGAAGCCTTCGAACGGCTAGACATCCAATCTAGACCATTTCTCAATATGACACAAGATCACCAGTCTCGCCCAAGTTCTCGGCGGAGTGATGAGCGCGTTCTCGTGCTGCGCTCACTGCGTGAAGCGCGGCAGCACTTTGACAGACTTATATCAGAAGCATACCGGTTGCAGGCCTTGGGCTGTGATATCAGGTGCTCAACCGACACAGTCCTGTTATCCCATGCTCTTTCTTCCCAAAAACAACTGCAAAAAGATCTCGACTCTTGGCTGCAAGCATACAGAACTTGGCAGGAAAAGCCGCCGCCTTTTCCACCCTCAATACCTGAAACGGCTGCTCGATACTTACTCCTGGTATATCACACCATGGCCAGCATCATGGCTGCTACCGCTTTACACACGGGAGATGAATCAGTTTTTGATCGTCACGTCCCGCAGTTTTCTCATATTGTCGCTGGGGCAAGGGATCTCGTAGGGTTGTACAAGACCCCTGCGGCGAGGAGAGAGCCACAACACGGTCACTGCACCCAGTACTTCACCTTCACAAGCGATCTTGGTCTTATTCCGGCTCTCTACTACACAGCCACAAAATGTCGTGACCCACAGCTCAGAGAAGAGGCATTGACCCTTCTTGCGAAAAAGACCCACCAAGAAGGCATTTGGGAGGGATCGACAGCAGCCCTCATTGCTGCTGAGGTCATTCAACTCGAGACCCCGGACCTCCAAAAACACCAGGATCGTATTTGTGAGGCTACCGGTGGACCATGCAACAGTCTTCCTCTAGAGTCGCCTTTTCCCCTATCATTGAGGGTGTTTGATATCTCGGTTGAGCTTCCCAGTGACCCTGCAATGGATCTTGTGCTTATATGTAAACGCAAGTTGGACAATGGAACATGGGGCGTTGTCAAGCGGACATGTAGCGAGGGTAAATGGCATTAAGTTATGGTTCTTGTATTAAAAGACATGTACAGTTAGATTTGATGAAAATTGTCTCCATCTTCCCCGTAGGCAGCAAGTACAGAGCATGTGGTCGCGGCTGTTGGCGATGCCGCAGCGGTCGGGGTTCCACAAGGTCTAGACCTTTAAGGGGAGTGTTAAGCTAAGCACGGATAGTACATCACCAAGTACAAAAGTGGAAAAGATTTCCTGGATGTCGGCAAGGCCATCGAATCCGACGCCGTTCAAGGTTAATAGACTCAGAACGGAGTTAACTCTTGTTTGCAACCCGAGGCGGAGTTTGACTATATGCAGCCCAAAGGGTACTGTCGTACATGTCATTGACATGGAATCTAGAGCCGTACTAGAGTGGCCTCAAGTTGCTACTAGACAAATGTATAAAAACATGTGTATATAAGGTCACTCCCGTACCTCTACATTGACCCTTCGACTATACCATATTCTCAGCCTACTTCATCGTGAGCCATCATCCGTCTTCTTCAATCTTATTTATTTTTCCAGTCACCGACCGCCCAAGATGTCTACCATGCCCTTGATCCAACCGTCCATCCCGCCCCTGCCAGCCAACTTGGACGTCTCAGGCCAGACCATCATCGTCACCGGTGCCAGCTCAGGCTTAGGTCTAGAGTGCAGTCGCCAATTCCTGACCAGAGGCGCTTCCACTGTTGTACTGGCCGTCCGCAACATCGCCAAGGGTGAGAAAACCAAGACCGAGCTCCAGTCCGACCCGGGCGTTCTCAAGGCAAACAGAAACGCCGATATTCGAGTCATGGAATTCGACGCCGCATCCTACGCTAGCACCAGGAACTTTCTGAAGAAGGCTCAGTCGGAGCTCAAGCAATTGGATGTCCTCATGCTGAATGCTGGGTCCAATGGTGTCACATTCTCCCAGACCGGAGACGGTCACGAGCAGACTATCCAAGTCAACCACTTGTCCAACGCGGCGCTGCTTTTTGGACTGCTGCCGCTTCTGGAGGAGACTGCCAAGAAGACTGGGAGGCCGAGCCGAGTGTCAGTTACAGGAAGTCGCATGTACGACACCGGGCCTCTCTGCAAGGAGCCCGCGTCATCGATGCCCCGTGACCCCCTTCGGTACCTGGATGACCCGAAGAACTTCACGGGCTTCAGTCGTTACGGAGACTCGAAGCTACTTGTGCTTTTGTTCATTCATCGACTCGGGAAGCTCTACGGGTCAGACCGAGTCATTGTCAACAACTTTTGTCCCGGAATGGTTGACACGCCCATGACCAAGAACCTCCCCTGGTATCTTCGCGTTCCAGTTGCTGTTTTGGGTACCATTCGGAGGTCTAGGAAGGTGGAGCACGGGGCATGGGTTGGCCTCAATGCTGCTGAGGTAGCTGGTCCGGAGTCTCACGGTCAGCTTCTTGGTGACACTCAACTTGAGCGGTATGTTCAATATCATCATCGCCGCACGCCACTATTGGGTACAGATCTAACATTGAGAATTGACAGTATCGACGACTTTTACAATTCAGACGCCATGAAGACACTGGAAGAGTCGCTGTGGAGGGATACGGTGGAGGATGTAGCAAAAGTGGCGGACGTGCCGGCATGGGCAAAGGCTCGTTAGGGGACAGCTACATTTACATTTCAATAATATATATCCACCTCATTAACATGGAAGGTTGTACAATCGGACATGGAGTATATGTACATGCATCATGTCAACATGCATGAACATGCACGAATAGTTGCCCTTCAGCATTGGCGTACAATGGTGGCATGAAAAGACATCTGCACACATGCACTGGTGGGATTGGATAAAAAATAAAAATGAAACATTGGAGAAGCGGTACGAAGTCCGAGTGATGCCTCGAGGAAAGGGAAGGGGGTTAAGCGTATACACGAGGGATGACGGCTCATTACTCGCAGTTGAATTAACTCACAGGTACGAAGTACTCCGTAGAGTCGGAAACAACTGGTTGGCACGTTGATCTAACTGTTAATACATGTACATTGATGTACTCCGTAGTTAGGCTTACACATAATCTGACGGGAGGCACTTTACAGGTACTGACTTTAGGTACCTGGGTAATGCGGAGTACTTCGTATATGTGTACGAGGTACCAGGCCAAAGTTTTAGCACGCCAAGAAGTATAGATATCTACTTTAGTGGGTCCCCAGTATTCTCCACATTAAAAATATACATCTACTCGATTATATATATCGTCGTATATACGTTAAAATATATCTAGGCCGTACGTAGTAAAATAAAAATATTTAAAAAATATCTATATATACTCTCTATTTTAGTACATATTACTATATTTTTTATAAGATTTATAGATATCTATATATCGTAGAATATAGTATAGAAGTATAAAGTAGGAGTATAGGGTGGCTTCTAGTGCTATAGAGAGGTATCTTAGCCCCTGTAACTTGAAAAAATGCACTATAACCCTGCTATAAGTACCTGTCATAACACTAAAACTTACCCATGATACTGTGTACATGTATGTCAATACATCAATTGTACATGCACGTGCCTGACTCCTCGTCCCCCGCCTCTTCCCTTCCTACTCCACATAGAGACTTCTCCACCCCAGAGCCCCAGAGCCCAAGCTGTCCCCTACCTCCATCGGTGTATCCACCCTCCGTCAACTTGGAATCCCTGTCGCGCGCAGCAGAAGGGGGCTGCGAACGAGCGCAACAGCTTCCTTGATCAGGCACAATGGCCGACGACAATGACTTTCGGGCTCTATACGAGCGAGAGGTGCAGCTTCGACAGGAATCACAGCGGCGCGAACAGGAGTCGGAGCGCCGTCGACTGGAGGCCGAGCTCGAAACTCAACGGTTGCTTGAAGCTCATCAAGAGACCGAAAAAGCCCTGTCGCTTCTTCGGGATAAGAATCGGAAACATGAGGAAAGGGAGCGTCAAACCCAAGAGGTACGGGCACCACAGACCCTTGATGCCTACCTCCCCCAAGTCTCGCTCATGCAAACCCACATGGCTCGACTTATCCCGTCCGAACCCAGACCGCGTCACACCTCGCGGCTAAGCAGCACTTGGCCGACAACGACAGGCCGTACCAACATTGCCAAAAAATACTACCCACTTCGTCTGCGCCCTTGGTCAGACTTTGAAAGCACCGTCCAACGACCCGGCTTCTCGCTCATTTATTCCAAGCTCCAACAGCATGACCAGATCATCCAGGGTGGAAGCCAAACACAGGCACCAGCCAGTCTGCCTTCTCGGGACTTTGTCGTTCACGAGGAAAGGAATCTGCTAAAGAAAATGCCCGCGCTGGCTCTCGAACAAAAAGGAGGCTTGAGTGCGAAGAGGACCAACACCCTGCTGGATAGCGTGTTCCTGTCGCCCACCTCGTGTATTTTGGATGAGTATTTGCGTGGAGCCAGCCCAGATGTGAATGTATTCTTCGACACCGACGTCTACGGCGTCAACCCCGATGAAGACACGCCATCAAACGTCGGTGGTACCGACAGCCAACCTGCCAGTGGACCTTCGCCTCGGTTCCCAACCAAAGTCCTCCCTGACTGCGTTGGTCTGGCACTCCCGGTGAGCGGCCCTGGGGCTCCCGAAGCCCCCCGTGCGCGGCGCTTTGTTGTTGGCGAACATAAACCATGCCATGCCATACGCCCAGCAGCCATTTCCAACATTATCAGCGCACCTCTTGTCGAGGACTACATGGTCCGACTGGCCCGTGAAAGCTTGGCTCGGCTAAAGAAGCTTCAACCAGCTCTGCAACAAGGCTCGGCGGCAGCATCCAGGCAGCCCCCACAAGAAGGCCAGCAATCGGGCGGAGTCAGCAAGCAGGCCTATTTTGGATATGCACTCTCGCAAGCTTATCACTACATGTTGGTCTCTGGTATCAACTTTGGTTATGTTTGTTTCGGCGAGACTATTGCTTTTCTGCGCATTGACGACAACGACCCGACGACTCTCTATTACCACGCCTCCTTCTTCCCCGTAGAGTTGCCCCAACCCGGAAGCGGCCCCGAGGGCTTCTCGGGCCCGGTGACGCAGCAGCCGCTTGCACCGGGGACTGCCACTGGTCAAGATGCGCTCGCGGAGCTGGCGGTATCTCAATTTTCCAGCTTCTGTGAGCTCGCGCTCCGCGCAGACGTGCGGTCCGTCGCTTCGACAGCGGTCATCTTGGCCAATTTAGCTGTGTTTCCCGAGCTCCCGGCCTCCATGGCTGCCGCGGAGAGCACTCAGCCCCCTTCATCCTTGGGCAGACGGCAGCGAGACGACGACGACGAAGGTGGCGGCAGTAGGCATGGCCAAGATGGCGGCAATGCCAGCGGCCAGTCCCTAGACCCCCGCTACAGCAATGCACGCGAAACTGCTTACGGGCAAAGGGAGGACAGCGTTGCCGACGCGGATTCGGGTCCATCTTCGTCAAGTAGGGGATGGTCGGCCAATAGCAACAGCATCGAGAGAAAACGTCGTCTGCCATCGCTGCGAGTCTCCAGACCAACTCTAGAATACTGCACGCAAGGTTGCCTGCTTGGCCTTGTACGCGGCGGACCACTCGACAGGAAGTGCCCCAACTACGGACTTCATCAAGCGGCAAGCGCCGTCACGGATTCCCACGGCATAACTCAGAATCAGCTTGCCGAACGGGTGCGAGACCAGCTATTTGACACACCCGAGGTGGACTGCGAGTCCCTGCCGGACTCAAGGGGTGCTATCGGCATTCCCTTTAAAATTACACTCACGGGCTATGGCTACACCTTTATCGGCAAAGGAGTCGACGACTGTCGTCGTCGACGCCTCAGACACGAGTCAGACATCTACTGTGGCCTTGACGCACAGCAGGGCTTGCTGGTGCCCGTGCATCTGGGGCTCATCAAGCTGATTATCCCATACCCGGTCCCGAGCACCTTCTCCCTGCTACCGTACATGATGCTCATGTCATACGCGGGCCGATCGACAGAATCAGCGGCTGCCGTGATGGAATCCGAGGGCCGATCGGACATAGACTTTGAGCATGAGACGAAGCGCACACTGCAGGAGCTGAGCGACTGCGGCCTCGATGACGGGGATGACAACATTGCCAATGTCCGGTGGTGCGGCGAGGTTCGGAGAGTGATGCGTATCGACTTTGACAACGCCTGGCTGTTCCCACGGGGCGAACGGTCACAGACTGCCAGCAGCGTTGCGCCAGTGACGCCAGCTGCAGTGGGCATGGAGCCTGATGCGCCAGGCGATGACCGGCCCTCCAAGCGAGTCCGGAACAATGAACCGCAAATCGCATAGCCATAGGCGACGCGGACATGTCATCTCGCAGGCCTGTAAAACTGTTCAACCGTGATGGGAGGTAACTGTGGTGGGAGCTTATAGGAAAGCAGCATGCCTGTAGGATTCCATTCTGTTTCTTGTTTTCTCTTTCGTGATTTTTGTGTTTCTATTTCTGGATTCATTTCCTTTATAACCATGGTGTGCGGTATTGCCGCCAGAAGAGTAGCGTGTGCGTATTTCCAGGAAGACGGGTTCTATGATATGTAAATCCGGTACAAGGTTAGCAAATAGTAATAAGTAAAACGGACGTCAACAGTTATAAACGGTAGTATAAACGACAAGGTTTTTAGTAAGGCTAACCACATGTACCTAGTCGATATGAGACTACCCAGTAGCTTAACTCTAAGGGAGCAGACGAGCCCCGTACAGGCACATGTATTCTCTACTAGCCATGGTCGTATGTGGAAGAGTGAGGCTATCACGACCCCTATATAGTATACCACCACTAACAACGCAAAGAAGAAGAAAAAAAAGAAAAGCATAAACATGAAGATCTAGCTGGACCTTCGAAAGGGAAGAGCAAAAAAACATACAACAGCGGGTATTCGCTGGTCGTCACCGACCCAACTACTAATCCACCGCTCAGTGGCTTGACTCTGGGGGAGCGGACGGGACCCCGTATTTTCCACTGGCTATGGTCGTATGTGTGAGGTTGGTCGTGATATTCGGATTATATATGTATGATCTCTCCCTTTACAAGGACCACCGACCCAACTAACTCTGTAAGATATGTACATTACGGAGGAGTGGCATACTCAATTCCGTGCCCTTACTCTATACTAGAGTATGGAGTATGGAGTAGTAATAATGGCAATCTTCCTCCTATATTTTCCCACTTTCAATTCCATCAGAGCCGTCCGCAGCTGAAATACAATCCCCTTGGACGAACTGAGCCGTTGCAGGCATCATCACGAGCCCTTCTCAAATGAATACATGTAGCACCCATATCACGGGAAAGCCCCAACCCGAAAGTCAACTACGTGTGTGATGACCCCATCTTCCATTTCTAGGCCGACTGAGTGGAGGCCCGCACATGAATGAGAGGGGACGACAATAGAACAACAGAGGGACTGGATTACAGTGATATCTACTTTTCAGCTGAATACATGTAATTCATGCAAGGACTGGAGGAAACCAAGGCCTCAACCATGTACGATTGCAACCCGCTTCTCAGTACATGTAACAACTTGATAGTGTTGCTGATCAAAAGTTGCACGTCGACGTGGTCTGCTGGAGACAGCATTGGCTGAAGCCGAAATTCCCGACCTCGAGGACACACTCATGCTGATATGGAAAAGTCGGAATGAAAGTCAGAATCCGTCCCTTCTCCTTTTTCTGTTTAGGGGTTGGGGAGTTTATGAGGGTCTGGTGCTCAGGATCAACACTTACGCCTTGGAAATTCCCTTCTGCCCTCTGGCAGCAGATTTCGCTCTCGGCATCCATTGGGACAACCTGATCACTCTCGTTGGTGGTGCAGCAGTAGATGGTCTGAGCTGCGGCGCTGCATGGGAGTATGGGTGATTGATTAGCAATGATTGTCTGTATCAGGGACAGGTGTATACATCAATGTATCAAATACGTACCTGGCAGCAAGGATGCATGTGGCGATGAGGGCGGCGTCACGCATTTTGATTGTTTGCAGAGTATATGTATATACGGGCTAGAGTATATATGTATTGACGATTGAGAAGAGTTGTGAATGTAGTAGGTAACGTGCAGTTGATGACGGTCTGGTCAGATATGACTGGAATCAAGTGGGAACCGGACAGTCTACATGTAATAATTCTGAACAAGGCCAACCGTTTCACTTCTCTCTCGGATCAGAGCATATGCTCGGATTAGTTGGATACCCCGTACTGTAACCCCCACATTGATGGTAAGCGAAGCAGCACGGATACGACGAGGCCATGATATTGATGGAAAGACATTGTTTCGTGTGTTCAATGTCCATACGGCTTCTCATAGCAACCTTGAACACTGAACCCTTGGGGGCGCTAACACGGCACTTTGAACTACCGGACATCTAAGACTACATGTACATGCAATCTACTCGTACCTACAACAAGCCCCTGCAATGCCTAGCCCATCCCACTCGGATCAATCATGCGACTCTAAATTAAGCAGTGAAACAAAGAAATCACGCATATATTCGTACTTGGACAGGGCCAACAATCGGTGGCCTGATTCCATCAAGGTAGAGAGAGCCTCGAGAGGAGGCGCAGCATGTTGATGGTTTCGGCATCGTCAAGTCACATCATTTACCGGTAGCCCTGCACCCAAGGCTTCGGAGTCTGGCCCCCACCTCCCAGGCCCCTAATGCAACGTAGGGTCGGTCATCTAGTTTCAATGCGATGGACGTTTTTTGACACTTTCTATGGGATCCGATGCGGCGATACCCGAGCCCATTCGTACATGTACATTGACCAATGATGATACGGGAACATGTGATGGAATCATTTCTGGACTCTCGTCTCAGCCCTGATTTTGTATGCAAGTGTAATGAGTTGTATACTGAAAATCAACTATGTACATACTCGTATAACTTGGAGTCGTCAAATGACTCTCGGCATCGGCTATCGCCTCAAGGTACTTGTTCAAATCGAATTCGAATTCGAGAATACCCCTTTATACATGGTACATGTTACAAGTACATGTTGCATGTACATACCAAGTATTGACCACAGCCTCACAAGGTACACTTCATCACCCCTCGGCAGATGTTAGTCGCCAGATTCTTAGCCTCAGTCTCGGTAGTCAGGAACGAGCCATCATCCCTCTTGTCCCAGGTGATGCTGGCCAGCGTGGCGGCGCCATCCCCCAAGACGACGACGTTGATGCGGATGACCTCATCGCCCGTCCAGCTCCTGTTGAGGTGCACGACGAAGCCTCCGTGGGCGTCGGGCTCGTCGGCGCGGCACACCCAGCGGTCTTCCATGGCGGCGGGACTGAAGCCCTGGAGCAGCTTGCCGACGTCGTCGCGAGACACGCCAAGGTTCCAGGTTGCGGTGGCGGGGTTCTGCATGGCGCCGGACGTGGAAACGATGATTGATGATGATGAATGTGTGTTTTGGTGTGTTCTGCTGTGTTATGCTGTCAGGTTTCAGGGTTGTAGTCTGTAGTGGCGGGTGGGAGGTGGTCTGATGCTGCCTACTGCTAGTATGTATGTGGTTTAATGGCTGGGGTTCAGGTTGCGGGCGGGATAAATTGAATGAAGCGAGGCAGGTCACTTTAATACATGATTGACATCAATATACGAATGCACTAGGTCCAGTCCAGTCCCCTGAGAGGCTTAGACTGCTACGTGACAGCTATTCGTACTCCGTACATGTAGTTCAATTAACCACGCGGGCAAATACGACAAGATGTGCATCTTATCAAGCATAATTGGGCAAGGCGGGGTACCCCGTAGGTACGAGTGGGATACATCCCCGTACATGTACCTACATGTACTCGTATACTTGGAACCTTCAGTTATCAATCACGTCGATATTTTTTTGGTGCCTGGATGTTGGAAGCGCCCTCAATGCAGAGTGTTTCACCGTATATTTGACTTACAGGCAGTCGCTTCCTAGGATCTACATCCCTAGGTCTGTACCATGGTCCATGCATATCCTATCTTCTACTCTAATGGAAAATGCCGAGATTCTACTGTACCTGTACCGTACCGCATACATGTATGCCAAGTGCCGAGCAGGTATGCCCCAGCCCAGATACCACCGTTGTGATATTATGATCGCCAGTATACGAGGCATCCGGGGTTCTTAGTACGGTGGGATAGGACTAAGAACACTATCGTATTCCTATCTCAACAACTCTATCTACCAAGAGTGTAAGAGTATGCTCTGTCTAATTATAGCGATACCGTCAGTTTTTCCCAGAACCCTGGATACTAGCTACATGTACGGTACTCGGGCTTTTCGCTTTCTCGCCTTGTTCAACACTATGCCACCATGAAACACGTCTCTTTCGACACATAATGGGCATGGGATATGGCGTTGAAGCGAAAGTCGTGAGCGATGCTCCAAGAGATTCATCTATAAAAGGTACAGCATCGTCTCACTGAGCTTCATTTTTTCCCACTCAGCTCAACCAGAATCCCCATCTTCTTCTAGTCTTTCCAGGCCTTCTGATATCTCCAGTCCTTCTACACACACCCTTTCACTTTCCTCTTCCCTTCTTACCGTACACCCGGGTTGCCCATCATGCTAGCCCAGAGGAACCTCGCGCTCCTCTTCGTCTTGAGCGTGTGGACGGCCGTGTGCAACGCCCAGTACAGGGTGTGGCGCGCCGACACGCGGACGCCGACGGAGATGCGCGCGGCGGGCGTCTTCGCCCCTCGCGGCGTCAGCCAGGTCCTCCAGGTGGCCGTCAACACGAGCATGTACAACCACGCCATCGGCGCCGCCGACGGCGCGAGCACCGACAACGACGGCTACGTGTCCACCACGGCCGACGAGGCCACGGCCGTCAGCTTCCTGTCCAACATGTTTGGCGGCAACGGCTACGTCTACGAGATCGCCGCCGGCGGCAACTTCATCCAGGTCTCCGGCACGCTGGGCCAGTTCAGCCCCTACGTCAACGAGTTCGAGTACGCCGCCCTCGGCGGCTTCGGCTGGGACCAGGTCATCCGCTGGAGGCACTACATCAACGGCGTCGAGGACGGCGGCCTCCAGGACAACAACGAGTACGAGGGCGTCATCTACAACCTCCTCAGGCCCAACAACGGCGACCCGGAGCTTGCCGGCTTCCCTGCCGGCCACGAGGCCTGGGGCCTCGACCCATGGAGCGCTTTCGCCTTTGGTAACTGCAATGGCGCGCGCTCGCTCGACTACCACTTCCGCCAGTCTCGTGCTCTGCGTGCTCTGCGTGCTCGCCAGGCAACCTGTGGTCCCAAGGACGATTCTGTCACGGCTGCCCAGAGGTTCATCGACGAGAACTGCTGGTCCCAGTCCCTCTGTGGTTAAAGACTAGACGACAACACAAGCTAGTATTCCAAGGGCGTGCACGGTCCCGCCTGGATTTCAGCCCGAGACTGTCAGGGACGACAGTGGGGATGTGGAGGACGCAAAGAACATGGAACACATCAATCGTATTCTGTCCGTTGTTGTCATGGGGAGATGGAAGGCGGTGCCCTGGAAGGGGAATGAGGGCCATCCCAGTGTTTTAGTGTGCCTGATCTATGTTGTTTGAGTATTTGTTTCATGTATATATCGTATAAGTGACTTCGTTTGGTTCTTATGCAGAACAGATCATCTACCCGCGTGAAGTGCTGAGCGAGATGATTATATGTATACTCTGTGAGCGCCTGGGGGGCAGCGTCGGAGGCGTGTTGAGATAGACGCTGGTTAGGGAGACTCCAGGCCGTTACCGCCAGCCTGGTGGAATTGGCAAAATGAACACCGGCGGACGATCCCCTAAAGACGACACATTGTTAAAGGGCTAGACGGAAGTAGACTTACTTTCCTCCGTTTAACGCTTAGTCTACGTACGTGGTTTTTAAAAAACGGTGGCTTTACGTTGGTGGGCTTCTCGCCGTTCTGTACATGTGTATTGTTGAACAAATATCGATAGCAGGCTACAGGGATCCGGCATTGGAGGCATGCTACAAGGACGTCCCAGTATTCCAGTCAATGCGTGTATTCAACCATTCGGTAGTTTATAATGACACATGATGAACCCAACCCCAATATCTACTGCGCAGGCCAATACTCGCCATATCCAAAGTCAATCAGAGCATCCTCCATCTTGATAGCTATATGATCAGGACCCAGACCGGGCCAAAAGTTCCGCTGCACACCGTCGGCCACCTCACCCCTCTGACGGATGTCGGCGCTTACAAGAGTCGTAAAGTTGGAGGAGATGATGGGCGGTATACGGCACCACCTGTCCGTTCCAGGGAGCTCCCCCTGGCTACCGTTGCCCCGTGGGAGAGGTGGTTGGACGAGTGTGAGGTCGATGCCTAGGTATTCCACCAGATTGGTCGAGGCGGGGATCTCGGGTAGGAGGCTGGATGATCGGAAGGTGGCTTGGAAAATTGGACGAGTGTCTGGCTCTGCCTCTGTGGGGTCACCGGTTGTGTCGTGGGAGAAGACCTTGACCGTCGTCGAACCGTCGTGATGGTCATCGAAATCGAATGAAGCGCGATGCTTGGGGATATTCCAGTCTTTTTGAAGGTAACGTTAGTAATAGTAGCTGTCTCCCCTCCCCTTGACGACATATACATCGAACTTACTTGTCCTTCCGTTCCAGCAAGTCTCATTGAGCGAGACTAGAATTCTGGTGACACGAGTGTTCCTGCCAGTCGTAGGGTTCCCATCTTCGTCCGTGGTAGGGTACTCAAAGTATCCGGGTACAACAAGGAGCTCATCGTACGGTCCCAGGGGCGACTCGGTATACCGGTAGATCTGGATCATGCTCAGGCCACCAACGGCCTCGTATCCATCGTAATTGGCAAAAGTTGAGTGGGCCTCTAGAGGCGAGTACAGCAGTCCTGCCGTCTCAGCCCAATCGACCTGTTGTTTGGTGTTGAAAAAGGCAAGGGTGTAGACGAGGCCTCTGAGTTTCCAAGGTGGTGGAACGTGTGTGTACATGGTGGCGGCGGGGGTCAGGGGACCTTCTCTATCTCTCGCTCTGTCAATTTGACCTTTTGATATTCGATCTTCCAAGGTTAGATGTCCAAGCTTTCTGGATGTTCGTCGACTGTTTTTTTATGATATCGATGAAGTAGTTATATGGAGAGAATCAAGAGGGGACGATATAGATACAAGAAGAGAGAATAGAAAGGCAGCTGAAACAAAACAAATCTGAGCCGCTGTGGGTATCGCTGATTATATTCACCTGCAGGGAGGGGAAAATTGCACATTTAGCTATACGGTGTATTCGCCGATGCCATAACTGGTCAATATTGAAAATACATGTACATGACAGCGTTTGGTAATTTGCACTTTGGGACCTTGATGCGACCTGCAGGGAGAGAAAAATTGCACATGTAGCTATACGGCGTAGTTGCCGACGCTATACTGGTCAATATTGAAAATACATGCACATGACAGCGTTTGGTATATGTGCACTTTGGGACCTTGATGTGACCTACATGTGTACAAGGGAACCATGGCTACATGTACACGTATACTTGGGGGCAATAGGTGAGGAGAGCTGAGGTACGACTCAGCCGCCTGTGAGTGACGAGAATGAGAGCACGGTCAATGCACGTACATGCCGATATACTTGCTACTATTCTCGCTACCAATTGGAATGCAATGTGGGCGGATGATCACCATGATGGCTGGTTCGGGCCGGCAGTCCCCTCCATCTTGACGCTCCGGTGGGACTCGATCTGATGCATGTAGTTCAATACATGTTCGAGTACTTTGTTCTCGAGTTTTGGAGCTCGAAGCCATCATCCCGCGCAAGTGTCCACTCGGCATCTACCATCAATGTGGTGGATCAACAGGGCCCTGAGATGGAGGATCAGACCAGGGTAATGTTGGCAATTCGTCCTCGGTCACGATCTTTGTCGGTAAATCTTCCCGTGTCTGCACGTGGAGACAAGTTCCACTTTCTCGATTCAAGAGTCTAAGCGGAGGGCGTAGATGGCGATGAAATATCATTCAGCTTTGCGGTCATTTGTCTACATGTGGACATTTGTCTAGTCCCCCGGCGGTTCTCGAGGCTTTCAAAGCTGATCTTATTCTTCGCCGTCTATTTCTGCCCCCCTCCCCCCTGTTAGTATCAATTATCGACATGCAGGCGGCCCCGGTCCGAGCCGATCTCATCACACAAAGACCCGCGTATCGTATTCCCCACTTGTTGTAGCCATATGTGAGGGTACATGTATTCACAGCACAGCCGGACGATCAAAGCAAGGGGACAAAATGGTTAAAAAGATCGAAAAAGAAAAGAAGAAGAAGAAGAAGAAGAAGAAGAAGAAAGAAAAGGACAAAAAAAAAACATACAACAGCGGGCATTCGCTGGTCGTCACCGATCCAACTACATGTACTAATCCACCGCTCAGAAATCTTACTATCAACCGGGGGAAGGATCAAACCGGAAGACTAAACCTCTAAAGATGGCATTATAGACCTCTCATGTATAGCAATCGAGACCTCCCGGTATAGACTTACGCCAGCAGTGCGAGCTTTCTCGACTGATGGTTGTCGCACAGGTAAGACACCGACCCTCTGTTGCTTGCTGATCATGACCATTTCGAACAGCGTCGCGCTGTGCCAAGATGGCATCGAAAGATGACTTTAGCTCTTCAAAGGAGGTTTTCTTCTTTAGTGCATCCTTGAGCTCCTGGGGCGTCATTATAGGCCAGTCCTCGGGTGCCTCGGGCTGCACGTCGTCGTCTGTCGTCTCATCGTAGTCCGGGGTTCGGAAGAGACGCTTGTCGTCGATGGTCAACCAGACCTCGCGATTGTTGAATGTATAGAACATGCCGATGTAGTCGGCGTGGGCAACGTCTCTCTGCTCGTAATCGTCCGGCACGTTGAGAAACTTGACGAAGCGTTCCCCGCGTTCCTTGTCGTGCCACATCCAGACGTGATGTGTCCCTGGCAACTCGGGTGGATTGTATGCCAGTATTTTTGGCCAGTCACGCTTGAGGACGACGTCGATGCAGGATGCCATTGTGTATGTGACGAGAAGTGCCACCTGGAGAAGTAGAGGGAGTAGCCGCATTTTTATACTGTTGGCATTGGCTCTTGGGTGGTTTCGACAGGTGGTAGTAGTTCAATTTATTGCGTTTGGAGTGATGGCGATAGTGGCGTTTTATACGCTGTTACTGACCAGAATCTTGAGCTTTCGAGACTTCCTGTTCTTACTTCTAAGATGATTCACAACATGGTATAACCAATGGCGGTTTGTACCTCAGAGCAGAATGACGCCAAGCAAGGTCTATCTCCAAGAGACTCGATGTATATGTGCGTACCTCTCAAGATAAGCGAATCATTGCCGTCTCTTAAAGCCTATGTCGTAAGAAGCGCCGCCATGCTCGCATGTGCGAGGCCGGTCGTTCATAAAAGGGCGACCAGAATGACGATATATTGATGTCGGGAAAATGTGGCGAGAAATGGCGCATGCGCCTCGTCTACATGATGCGAGGAAATATTCGTAATGCATTGCACATACTTGACATCTTCTGTCAACATGTATGAACATGTCAATACACTGCCACGCCTCTTACATGGGAATTTTCCATCAATATATGCCGTCACACCTCTTGGTTAGTTCAACTTGTGACAGGGGACAAATGTGTGAAAAAGACATGAGATAGAAGACTCATCTTTTGCAGTGATGCACAGTTCACTTTTGTAGGTGAGGCATATGGCCTGACGCCAGAGCTCTCTGTCCATACCTATTCCGCGCTCAAGATGCCAGAATCGTATATAGAACTATGAGAAGTATCGATAGTCCCGGTGGCCATGCTAATAAGGATGTCAAGTTGTAACTGGTGGCTCGGCTTACCGCGAGAATACGGCATTGCGTCAATATTACTGAGGATGCAGATCATCTGTAGCTCCGGCCACGAAATAGTGCCGTTTAGCGTAGCGTATACGTTATTATCATAAAGGGCTAACCTCACGGAACGTTATTAGTAACCCTAAAAAGGTTTATTCTTCGATAAAGAAGGAAAGGAGGAAAAAGGGAGTAAGGGAGAGCCTTATAGCTATATACGTAGTAGGTTACTATAGAGTCGTAGCGGCTACGCGGAGGCTTCACCGATATCGTAGCATGGCCACGTGACCTCTATCGGTAGAACCGTAATAAATCGTAAGAGGTAATTATTGCCATCGCTAGGTGATTAAGGTGATCGCTAGTAGTAATCGCTAAGGTGGTTAAGCGATCGTATGTTTAGTGATATTACGTGTAAGCGAGTGTAGTGATGATGAGTAAGGAAAAAATATAGGGTATACGTGAAGGTCGTACAACGGGCCGTAACACATGCCCGTGTTCGCCGTATCGTCATGACTAACACCAAATTTCCATTTGTTGAAGTCAACCAACATGTGTCGAGAATAATATCATGCAGCCAACGCCAGGTCGCGCCCCGCGAATCCGAAACTGTGTCCTGCCTCCAATATGGAAACGACTAGGCATGGCAGGGATCCCGTGTCGTTTGTGGCAACTGACGTATTCGGTCTATGGAATCCATTTCATCCTGCCTCTCCATCGCGAGCTGCTGATTTAGCGCCGCGCGAACCACGGCCAACCGGCAATCATTGTTACGCGCGCAGCTGGCCGGTTTTGCCAGGGCTGCACGCGCGCCATGACGATACACGATGCGCCAACATTGGACCTTGGGCAAGGATGTGTGGAATATTAGACGCTGGCCGCATGTAAGGGGCTGCACACTGGGGCCCCTACGGGAGGGCTGTGATTCTCGGGTTTATATGCAGGACCTGATCGTCGTTGTGCATAGCGGCGGTTGTGGAGGGAAAGATCTATATGTACTCGTAATGTGAGGCTACCAAGGAGATTTACGAATCACTACAGCTAATCATACATGTAGCACATAAAATGACACATAGGGGTCTATGATTCTTTTCCGGGAGCGCGAGTACATGCAGGCACAGTCATCTCGAATATGTCTGGCGCATCGGCTTTGGTGGTGGCGAGTGACAGAATCGCAGGCCTCGACGTAGAGCTTCGAAGCGTACTCAGGGACGCGTACTCTTGACGAGTTGCGGGTGCAAGCTGCCAAGGTAGCAGCACGCATGTCTGACTGCCATGGCTGCTTTTGGAATGGGCATCTAAAGGGGAGGAGAGGGACAGTGATGACTGCTGTAAGATTCAGCGTGAGACATGTATGCTTCATGTTTGATCAGTCCGGCCTTAACCGGCCCTAATGAGAGGATATACGTGCACACACACTTGGTTCCAACCAGTTTATCAAACGCGCATGAATACATGTAAGCGCTAGCGGATCGTTGTGTGTTTCAAGGCAGAGATTCGGAGTCCCGGCCCGTCACATCCTTACTCTTGCAGGCCTAAGATAAATCACATCTTCCCTATGCATGCGACATGCACGTAATTGGAGCCATTGATCCGCATCTTCTCACTATGTACTTAGCACCCCGTGGGTCAAGTCGCATCCTTACTCGTAGAGTAAGCAGGAGACCCGCGTCTGAGAAGACGTACTGTGGAATATTGAAGGATTCAGGTACGGAGCCAACAAGGGTGATAAGGTCGTAACGTCAGATGGCCAAGAATTTGGGATTGGGGGCGGTGTTACTCCATGTACATGCTCCGTATATCCGTGGGGCATTGACCGAGTTCCCAGCCCTTGCGTGTGGGCACCCCTGTTAATCACTTGGTAGGGAGTCCGTTTCGGACACACCGTTCCGGACACACCGTTCTTGACATACTCGTACTCCGTACATGATTAAGAGAGACCAAGAGATCAAGAGATTAATAGATTGAAGACTTCCCTCTCCTGCATTGTCACACCACCTCATGAATAGTGTCCAAGTGCATTGTGTTACTCCTTGTACTCTTTGTGCTCTTTACGGTCTACTCCGTATAGATATGCTAGCTGATTGTCAGACAATGAAGTCTGTCGGGAGGAGGGGGAGTGAGATAAGTGAGAAGGTCTGCTAAGTGACAGCGAGGTAGCGGGTAGGCAAGTGTAAGATAACAATGCAGTGTGCGTGTGTATTGATCGTTACCCCCCCCCCCCTCCCTTCCTCGAGTAATCCTTCGAGGAAGGGGGTATGTATGACTTTTCCTAGTCCTGTCCCACTTTCCATGATTCCATCCGTAGGTCCTGACAGTATGAGTTAGCCTTGAACTCCTGGCGCTTGGACATTCTGCTCAGGGGTAGCCGAGACAGAGGTTATCGACAGATGATTCAATGTGTATGAAACATGAAATGAACAATTCCTGTATAATGCGAGCCGAAGGAATGTGGCGCGCGCCTTGTCAGGCAGGTGGTCATTAACGTATACGGAGTACACAAATTCTCCGCCCCGCAGGTATCCTCATTCGCTTCGTCTAGCACAGCTATGAGGTTACGACGTACGGGTATGAACATGTCATGTACTCGTGATACTAGCATACCGTAACTTGTGCATGTCCATGCCCTCACCTTCGCCAGGCCGCAGCATCTTCACAGGGATCTTATCTAGCCGTAAGCGCCATAATGAGCTAACGGCAGTTTAGGTGATCTCATGTGGCATGACCTGAGTGTATACGTAGACACATGCATGGTCGTCTGACTACTACTCCGTAGTGGTTACCAGGTTTCTACGGAGTACACGCAGCACGGACAGGCAAACATGTATAAACCAGCCGTCTTCCCCAAACGAGTCTTGTATACCCATCATCAGCAACCTCATCCCAAGCCTGTCTCATCTACCCCATCGCCTAACAGCCCGTCAAAAGTACTCCTCATCCACGCTTGATACTTTCCCCCAAGAAACATGCGGAACAACGCCTACCTCTCAACGGCCAGCCTGCTGCTTGCCCACTGGCCTGTGGCTCAGGCAGTCCTCACCCCGTACTCGGACTCGAACTGTCAAACACCAGTCACCATCACTGATCAGTTTGGAGCAACCTTTACCGACCTCGCCCTGGGAGATGGAATCAGCAGCGACGTGGACCAGGCATCGTGGATTTTCGGTGCCGAGTACAGCGTCAACGCGAGCACTACCGGTTCTGGCGTTGATATCTGGTGGTCCATCGATGATGTAGACACTGGATGCCGTGCTGCCGTCCTGACCGACTACTCGCAGAGGTCCTATGGACTTGTGGGAGGGGCTCAGGCGCCTGGAAATGTCATGATGAACGCGGCGTCGGGCTGCGTTTATTCTTCTATGCCGGTCAGTCCTTTTTCTTTCGGGCCATATAATGGCGACAACAGTCTTACGTATGTAGGATGGGATATGCTGACGATTTGAGTGATACAATAGGTCAACCGAGACATTGGCGGCGCATTCTGCTGTGGCTTGGACGATTGTGCAATGCTAGCTGCCGGAAACACCGCTCTGGGATACTCTTCTAAGAGGGACTTTGTCGAGGTAAGACGCGCACAACCCCGTAGCCGATAGTGGCGGTGGCTACTCATCCAGCTAAGCAGCTGAGGATCGACCATACTGACAAATGTTGGCCTGTAGGAGCCCAAGACGGCCAAGGTGGCCAAGAGGTCTACCAAGAAGAGGGGGACCTTCGAGGAGGACAAAGCTTCCGAGGAGCAGAAGCGCGACTCCGACCCATGGGCGGGCTGCACCGTTGTCGATGTCGAGGGCCCAGGCCCTGTCGCCGGTATTCAGACCATCGTTGCCAACACTCAGACGTGCACGAGCACCCCTTGCAGCTTCGCCATCGCCAAGGCCATTTCTTCCGAGCACTCCGTCACCAGCACGACTGACCAGACCATCACCAACGGCTTCTCTGAGTCTATCTCCATCAAGGCCGGAGTCGACTTCATCGTGGACACCGACCTCACAACCACCCTTGGCTACGACTTTTCCGTAGCCATGTCCGAATCGACGGGCACGACCAACGGCAACACCAACACAACCACCGTCACCAACACCCTGGGCCAGTACATTGGCACCCAGGGCTTTGCCACCTTCACTCCTACGTACCTGTGCTACACTTCCAGCTTCAACTGCACCGGCGTCGTCTCGGACCCCATGACCTACTGCGTGCCCCAGTTCATTGGCGAGGGAGACAGCGCAACCCTCCAGGGAGATTTCAACGTTGTTTACATTTCTTAATAGCAGAACAGTACTGTACTCATGCCTATATTGTTGGTCTTGGACGGCCTTTCCCCCTCATAAGGGAAGAGGAGGTTTCCGGTGTGGCAGACACCAACTGTCATGGCGCGTTACTAAGAGGACCCGGATATTTTGGAGGGGGGCCCGCAGAGCTGTTTAACCAAGCCAGCTGCTACCAGCAGAACAACATAGATAGCTTCCAATGCTTAAAATATCTTCTTGAGCTACGTCTTGTATCCCAAGCCTGACTTTAATACCTTGGCAATGCCCGCCATACCAATAGACTATATACACCCGACGTGTCCCCGTCCACCCATATCCTGAGCCCACTCGTGACAGTACTGCTAGGTCCAATAGATTGTTTATTCAATCTATTGGACTGCGGTATCAAAGGAGGTACCTCCTTGCCATGGTGGTACTCTGCCTACGGTTATAATGCTTGCCTTGTTCCGACATACATGTAATCAACAGCACAACCATCTTCACCCATACTCGCAGTCACCAGCTCATACACAATAGGCATGCCGGAATGACCTACATGTATTTTATCACAACACCGGGGGGAGACATTTTAAGAGGTCATTTGTCACGAATATACAATATTATGGGATAGTCAAGCTGTCAAAGAGGGAAGCAAAGCAAAAGGGTAGTTAAAAAGGAAGACCAAAAAAACATACAACAGCGGGTATTCGCTGGTCGTCACCGACCCAACTACTAATCCACCGCTTAGTGGCTTGACTCTGGGGGAGCGGAC
>FYEV01001797.1:45549-63219 GCA_900188565.1 Geosmithia flava
CCAACTACTAATCCACCGCTTAGTGGCTTGACTCTGGGGGAGCGGACGGGACCCCGTATTTTCCACTAGCTATGGTCGTATGTGAAAGAATATGTCGATAGTGCAAGTTATATCCTCTTTGTTGGTGAAGAGACCGACAGAGATATACGTAGTCGTACTGATCCACTGCTAAGGGAGATTGCCGACCTGGAGGAAGGAGAGGGGCCATTGATATCCAAAACGTGAGGTTCAAACATTCTCCAATGATGTATAACCGAGGGCATCATTCAAACTCATCTTGAAGTTATATGACTCTGTAGAACAAAAGGCTCTCTGGACATGGCCGGTGTGCATATCATCGCTTTTTGCTTCGCGCGTACACGTGCGGCTCCAGGAAGCGCGAGAGAGACCTTGGAAGGATGGGCACGCTCACACCAGCGATGAGACGGAAGACGCTGGGGCCCGCTCTGATATGCCAATGGCGAGGCTGCCGCAGAGGGCGTCGCGGGAGTCGGCCGATACGGCGGCGTACTCGGTAACAGAGTCAAGAACGACGGCCGCGTGGTGTTTGACGAGCCGGAATGAAATCACCGTGGTTAGGTCGTCGAGCTACCGGAGTATGATGTGGAGGAGTTCATTTGGGAGAGCGTTAAGCGCGTCGAGGCTTCAATGTTGTGGTCAGCCCGATGACGGCAGGTTGCTGTCTAGCGTGGTTTCGTCAATGTTTAGGTCGGGGTACGTGGTGCAGCTCAGGGTTTCTTGGTCCATCCTGCTACTTGGTTTAGTAGATGTGAATATATCACTTTCATGAGGGCACCTCTGCTAGGGAGCATGTGCATATGCCGTGGCTAATGCCTCGACGCGATTCGACGTGACAAACGACAAAGTCGCGTATCCGGAAGCGGACTTCTTTTAGTCCACGTGCACCTCTTCAAGGCAAGCCCTGGGTCGTATCCGCTTCAAACGTACGACATACTGTCCACTTCGCTTTCTAAGTGCTTTCTAAGTACCATGGTCTTGTACGGCATATGCACTTGAGGTCGTGCAGAGAGTACATTCAATCCCGACTCGTCGCAAGGTCTCAAAGGATCTCAAAACGATGAAATAAAAAAAGCATATTGATATATATAAAAAGATAAACGCTGCAATGAACTTTATGTAACCCGATTATAAGTAATAATTATTCTCCAAAAACAAAACCCCCCCCAACAAAACAAATACGAGTAAGTAGACAGGACCATTCACATCTCATCTCCGCGTAGTATCCCCCGGCATCTCCACAGGCAACTGCGCGGACCCATCCGACGCCAGCTCCACCGGCCCGTAATGCTGCTCCCTCTCCCTCTGCAGCTGCATCTGGTGATGCTGGATATAATCCGACGGAGGCCTCCCTCCATTTCCTCCCCAAATACCCGTCATACCCGAGGGGGAATAATACGCCGTGTCCTGGCCGTGACCGTGACTGAGCCTGGGACTTGGTGTGGGAGCCGACACGGCCGTGCCGGTGCCGGATGGGTACTTTATCCCGCCGTCGCTGTAGTGGCTCCACCCATACGGCGATCGGCCGGTGCCGGTGGAGGAGGGGGACAAGGGGTCGCGGGTGTATCCGCTCCCGTCGTCTGTCTGGCCGAGCATCGGGTGGCCTTGTGCGCGCAGATGGTCGGGCTCGTCACTGGCGCCGCCGTCGCGGGCAATCTTGCCCCTTCTGTGCCGTCGGAGAAGATACCATGATAGCAGGGCCACGAGAGCGCCGCCGGCGACGGCGCATCCCACCGCTACGCCAATCACGCCCTTGGTGCCCAGTGAGGAGCCGGAACTGTCATTGTTGTTGTTGTCGGAATCGGAGCCGTCAGTGGCGGTGGGGTGGCTGTCGCTCGTAGCTGTGGTCGAGCTGTCGCTCGTGGCGGTGGCCGAGCTGGTCGATGTGGGCGCCACGGTGGACGCGGCAGACGATGCGATGGCCTCAAACTTGGGTCGGGACACGCTGATGGGCGTGTTTGAGTTGTCGCAGGCATCCTCCATGACGGCCCAGACGGCCGGCACATCATCCGGGTCCTCGGAAGCCAAGCAGGTGGCTGTGTTGGTGATGAAGTCTCCACCGTCGCTGCACTGGCATCTGTTGAGCTTGAATACCGTTTCGGTCGGGCACTTGGCCTCCGTAAAGGCCTTTTGGAGGCACGACTGCGACCTGGCCGGGTAGAAGGAGAACCTGTCCTCCTCGGCCGAGGCGAGCGACGGCAGGACAACTAGGGGTGCCACTGCCAGGAGCGACGATGCCCAGCAGCAAAGATGTAACCGCATCGCGCCAGGAGTGTGTGTGTAGTACGCAGTGCGGGTTATGATGTATGTGATGATTGGGGAATTGAAGACAAAGAATGGGTTCAAGGACTGAGCGATAGGGTGAGAGGTGGTGATGATGAAACGTCGGCGTCTAGCTTGCGTGTGATATTACCCAGTCGTTCAGTCCATTGTGTGTGGGCGTGTCCCCCCCTCGCAATCCTCGCAGATAGAGCCTCCTGCGTATGTTGAGTTGTTGCTCCGCGTGTTGCTGCGGAGTTCCAGCTCTTTGTCTTTCGGGATCGGGCGCAAGTCGTCTTAGTCGCGTGGGCTTTGTGCAGTTTGGGACTGTGTCGCGGGGCGAATGAGTGCCGATTCCTTTGTTTTGCTTCTGCAATTCCACCACGCAATTGGCACAGATGAAAAGTCGCTTTGTCTACTCGTACGATCCAGGGAGAAAAGAAACAAGCAGACGGTTGAGAGAATAGATGGGCGGGAAACTGCAGAAGGGGGAGGGGGATGGGACAAAAATAGACAACGCACTCAGCCAACAGCCATCTCCCTCCCCCCCTGTTGGGTACGGGCATGCAAGTATCAATGAGGTAGAAAAGGTCTAAATAATAAGCAGCATCCAACCCGTTTAGCTACTGGGCCAAGACTGGAGATATGCATAGAATAAGGCCCAATGACCGGGACATGGTCGTACCGTAAGAATGGAACGGAGATGGACATCGCAACTTTCTGAAATGTTAATACACAATTAGTCCCTATAAGGCTGATTTCCATCCTGAGTTGCAAAACGGCCAACCTGCCTGTAAAGAGAGTACCCCCTCGTTTTCCAAAATTACTAGTCCAGCTAGTCAGCAGCCAAGACGACCAAGGTGTCGAGCCTTGGCTTGGTGTGTGCACCTAGATTGAGGGCGGTGTTAATATCCCATCTGGGAAAAGCTTGTGGAGGGCGTTTTTGCGATAGCGAAAGTGAAGTGCTAGTAAATTCAAGGTCCATGATGGTTGTCAGGCTATGCGATATTAATAGCAGACAATTCGGTCATTGTACGTGTGTGTGTTGTGTGTGTGTGTGTGTGTGTGTGTGTGTGTGTGTGTGTGTGTGTGTTTGTGTGTGCCAAGCTCTCCGTTGGTCGTGTCTGCAAGTCACAATCGTCTTCCAAGAACAATGTGCATGAGAGTGCAATTTTGGCTGTTGGTCGTTGGTCGTTGGTTCCATGTTGGCTGTGCCGTCCGTCGTATCGTGCATCGTTACTGGCTGGCCCAAGGCAGATCGGCGGCGATGCTTCCAACCAGAGCTAGAAATATATGTACGTGCTAGTAGCCGGCTCATTTGGGAGACATGGTTGGGGATCGGTTGAGAATCGCGGGATATCATAGTAGCTGAATGCCAGTAGTTGATGGAAAATGCCTTGGCCGAAATACACATGCATGTATGAATGCAGCTGGCAGTGGCATTGAATACTCTACATTGCAATGCTGTAATGCTCTCTAGACGAGTCTATTTCCGCACAGAGTCCGTGATTGCGTGCAATACAAACATTGGAGGCAGGTGCGCCCAAACCGACCTTGCTCCTGCCTCTTGCCGTGTTCGTGCCATGTTCTCTCCATGATTGGACCCAGCATATGCACAGACTCTTCAGCATCTCCCTTCCACGAACATAAAACTCCCTGCCAACCTCCAGCTCCAGTCTCGTCCTCTGGGCTCTATGCCGTCACTTCCACAGGATCAAGCTTGTTAAAGTGCAATAAGCATCGTCGACCCTTTGGTTGCGATGAGATGAGCTGATCCGACATGACCATGTCGTCGTCTGTCATGGATATATGCGGTGTGGTGGAGTAGCCAGAATAGACGTCAGAGAGCAATGTCTTCATCTCGGCGAGAGCAAGGCTACAATGTTTTTTTTCTTAAGTCAGCTTTCTTTTTTCCTTTTCTTCCTTTTTCTCGTCTCTTGTTACAGCGCAAAACTCACTGCTTCCCAACACATCCCCTCCCACCGTTGGAAAAGGAAAACATGAGACGACGCCTTTCCGTGTCCCCGTCATCAGCCAGCCATCGACTTGGGTTGAACCTCTGCGGCTCGGGGAAGGCATCCTGGTTAAGCCGGTGGACAGAGTAAGGTTGGCAGCTAACGACGGTGCCCTCAGGGAGCCAGACGCCGTCGATGGCGCGGCCGCCGGGGCCGGGGACCACGCGCGGTAGCGACATGGGAATTGGGGGGAAACACCGGAGACCCTCGTTGACGACGGCGTCGAGGAAGGGCAGCTGGTCGGGCGGCACACCAGGCGACGAGCGGAGCTCCTCTTGTAGCCTGCGCTGGATGTCGGCGTTGCGCGGCTGCGACAGCTCCCACATCAGAAAGCACAGCCCGTCGCCTGTCGTGTCGATCCCGGCAACCATGTGGTCCAGACATTCGGCTGCCGCTGTCGTGGTGTCCAGGCTGCCACCCTTCTCGCCCATCAGTCGGCCCATCAGGGTGAAGGTCGCTGGATCGGCAGCCTGGCTCGTTTGCGTCACATAGTTGTTGGCCATGGAGATATCGCGTGACTTGGCGAATAGGTAGATGATTCCCGACACGAGGCTGTATAGTCTGGGTGAGTAGTACGAGATGAGGCGGTCTAGCGGTTTACTTCCGTTAGTGTTTTTTTTTTTTTCAATGTACGCTATTCCAAGGGGATGGTGCTGGCATACTCTGGAGACTGTCGTCACCCGTCACCTGGTTCATCATGTCTTCGTCCCTGGCAGTCTCAAGGCAGTTTGTGCCGCGCGGGTGGAAGAGGTGGTGCGTCACACAGTCGCAGGCATATGCGTGCAGGGCTATCAAAGTCAGTCTATGTCGTGAGAGCATTGAACCCACACAGAATGTGAGCACTAACCCGTCTGTCAATTATTTACATGTTAGCATGTGTAGCACACAAAAGAGAGAGAGCCGTTTTGCATCTGCACTTACAAAAACATCATGAGCTCTGGTGCCTGAGCTCGTACAGCGGTGCAGAAAGACGCTAGAGCGCTCTTGGATTCCGGCTATGGCAGGGCCACGCATAATGTTGGTGTTGGCATATCTATCAGCGAGAAGTCTCTTTCTCTTTGCGTGCTGTTCTTGTTTGTCAGTCACTTCAATCTTTATACATGTACTTGTTCCCTTCAGCGGGGTGGATCATACGTCTGCCTTGACAAGCGTAGAGAACATGGTTCTATGCCAACATGTTAGTCAGGGCGGTTCGAGCACATCGGGGAAGAGTGTGTAGCTGTACCTCCTCCCAAACACGGTAAACAAGTTATAAAACTCCGTCTTATCATAGCCGCTCCCGCCAGACGTGTAAATCTCTTTGAGAGCAGGCCAAGACGTAAACGACACCTCACCGGGGCTGACGCGCACGACGGGTCCGAAGCGCAGGTGCAGGCTGTGTATGTACACTGTGCGATTGGCCTTCATCTCATTCCATCGTAGCTCGAGGGAGGTGAATCTCGAGATTGCCGGGCCGGGAAGTTTCCATAGCGGCGACGACACGCGACGCACCAGGAAGATGGCCGTGGCTAATATGGCTGCCGCCGCGAGGAATATGGGGGATGTTATGAGCATTTTGGTCTTGGCTTTCTCCTTACAACACAATCACCACAGCAGAAAGAACGATGATGATGACGATGAATTGGTGAAGGATGAATGAAAGCGGGAGGGAAAAATCAATGTTAACCGATGCTTCAATGTGCGTACATAAGTAGTAGGTAATATAAACTCTCCGGTTGGATGGGTCGTTGCTGATAACGCCCTTTGGGGGCTAATACTGGTCCTCCATGGTCCATTGACCCCGCAGACAACTCTGATCTACACCGTTTTGCCCGTGGCCGTAGATAAACAACTGGCGGGCAGAAACCACGACATGCTACTAACTAGTAGTAGTGTAACTACTAGATAGATACCGGGTAAAAGCGAGGAGAGATAAGAGCGATAGTACTCTTGGATGAGGTCAGGTTTGGCTTTCTGTACCTGGCAGACAATTGATTAAAGACCAACAACAAATCAATGTATGTTCCAACTTCTCACCAACATTTCAAGGATGTGAACCCCGGATCATCCTTTCCCCAGTCTTTGTCCTCTGACCTCAACCTCTCTCCCTATGACCTAGTTGTTGGGTTGACTGTTGAAAGGGAAACTACCCTGTAGCTGGGTCAAACGGGAAATACCGGATATCCGGACTCGGGCTATTCAGTGCCGAATGACACTGGTCTCTGTTGCATGTGCCCAAGGGGGATGGGTACGAGTACATGATTAATAGTGGTAACATACGGTGTGTGTGCAAGCTGGCATGAATCCTTCCAAGAGAACACCATTGGAGAAAGACAAAGAAATGCTTTTGTTGTGAACAAAGTGTCCAACTGTCAAAGTGGATTCACCGCACAGCATTCCCTGTCTTCTCCTCTCTTGTGTATCTACGAGTACGGAGTAGAGGCTAGAGCTAGATGGAGTCATGGACCCCTCTTGGCCCCTCCTAATCCTTGTGTTGTTCTATTCATAGAAAAAGAAAAGTACGTGTCTCATAGCTTCTGTACGAGTATTAAATGACATGTTCACCAAGACCCCGGACTTAGTCGTAGAGAAAAAGTTCCGTTCTTTTTTTGGTGTTTTCCCTTTCGTTTCCCTTATTTTGGCCACATGTGTTTTTGATAGATCTGACTAGAGAGGACAGGTAAGACATGTTGACATGGAAGAAAAAGACAGTTGGAGGGGGGGAGGGGAACTTGGAGCTTTCGGACAAGTTGATTGATGCAGAGCTAGGGACAGGGCCTGTAATAGTATGGAGAGGCACAGCACAGCCACCGCAGGAGGAGGAGCAGAGCACGGAGTATTACCAGAGTGCCAGAGCACAGGTAGAGCCACCTTTGTTACTCGTAATTCTTACTATTAAAAGCAATTACCGGTCGTAGATGACAATGTCAATTTCCTTTCTCCTATTAGGCCGAGGCGGCTGATACTATTATTTCTATCTGTAGGTGTATTAATACCTGCTAGAGACTACTACGGAGTACTCGCGTAATGCTAGAAATGCTAGGGAAAGACGTTGCGTCTAACCGTTAAGCGATTGAAACAGTCAATGTTAGCACCTAATAGTAGCCCGCTCTCTAGTACCCCAATACCCCTACAGATACAGACCTGGAGCCTGATAGAACAGACGAGCCCCTGCTACTACTCGTATCGACAAGGTATACATACATGGCTCCTCCGTATTACTCGTACTACTCCACGTAGTATATATACGACATATGTACTCGTACAGATATAGAATATCCATGGCGGTGATAGTCTAATAATATACCACTAGGACTAATACTAGCAGTAATACTAGCAGTAATACCAGAGAGGTCCCTACTCCGTTCCGCCTGCGTGGCTGCGTGCGCCTCTCTTTGTAAGAAGTCCCCGCCCATACTACGTACCATCATACCCACCCAACAACCCCATCCCTCCCTCCCTCTCTCCAATACCACACCCCGGCCAAGCCAATCCTTCTGAGGCTATTTTCTCTCTCTGTGCTCCGTACGCAGCCAGCTGTTCTTCTTGTCCGTCCCGCGTCCATCTTTAGAAACAAAGGGGGAACAACGCAACACACCAAGACGACAAAAAAACAGCCTACGAGTAGACCGACTTCTTGGACCCCTTCGAGATTGTGCCTTGCCCAGGGCCGACCCCTCTTGCTGAAACATGCCGACCTTTCCTCGCCTGGGAAAGCACAGCGATCGATCCCATAATAACCTGCCCGACGATTCCTCTTCTTCACCACCGCCGGGACAGGGCTTCTCTTCGACTCTGTCCCAATTCAGACTGCCGTCACACAACTCGAGCGAGACGTCCTTCAACGATCAGCGAACCCAGCCGCCGACATCCGCCGCCGGGACATATCAGCAGCAGCAGCAGCAGCAACATCCATCTTCCTCCGTTGGCGACAGTGCCAGCATTGGTGGCAGCGGCGGTGGTGGCGCTCGACTGCCCCAGCAGCAACAGCAGCAGCTGTACAACAACTCGTCCTCCGACGTTGGCGATTCGCAGTCTTTCTTCGCCGGTCGTCGCCATTCCGAATTTGATACGACCGACCCGTCCGTCCAGCGGTCTCAGTCGCAGTCGCAGTCGCAGCCCCAGTCGCAGAATCATCGCTACAGCGCTTACGCCGGAATCCCATCCCCGCAGCCGCATCTGCAGCAGCAGCAGGGTGCCTACGTCGACTCTATAGGAGAAGAAGACCAGCACCAGGCCGCTCCCGCTGCCGTCGCCCCCGCTTCGGCCGAGAAGAAATCGAAGCGATCATTCATCAAGGGCATTTTTTCCGGATCTAGCCGTCTGGGCAGTGATAGTCAGCAGCAGCAGCAGCAACAGCAGCAGCAGCAGCAGCCGTCTTCTTCGTACGATAACACTGCGAATCTCAGCCGCCGACTATCGAAACGAGACCCGAACTCTTCCTCGTCCGCCCAGCGACTGCAGACGCCAAACCAGCTCGTCGGTGATTGGCAGTCCCAGGGAAACTACAGTCTCGAATCATCCCCGTTGCGCGACGTCGATGAAATTGACGAATACCAGAGCCATCCGAGCCCAATCATAGACGAGAGAAGATCGGATCGAGAGTTTGCAGGTGGCATTGTCGGAGGTGGTGTACTACCGCATTCACAGTCACAGCAGCAGGCACAGCCACAGCAGACTGTGAGGTCAGTGACTGCGGAAGACGGAGAACCACCGTCGTACCAACAGCAACAAGGGGGCGCTTATCACCCAGCAGGGGGATCTGGAGTGGCACCAGCTGCGGTAGGAGCGCCGCCACTCACGCACCTGCAGCAACAGCAGCAGGGACTCAACGCCAACGCTTCCGCCGCCGCTCCTTCCACCCAACCCCACCTACAGCATCAGCAACACCAACAACAGGCGCAGCCTACGCAGTCCACGCAGTCCACTGCCCCACTCTCGTCTCAACCACAACAACCCCACGTTCAACTCCAACAGCAGCAGCAGCAGCAACATTCACTTCACCAACAACAGCTTGATTCCTCAGCTCAGCAACAGCAGCAGCACCAGCAACAGGTTTACAACCTTCCTCCTCAATATTCATTTACGCAAGAAAATTCGAACCTTTCTCAGGCTCAACTCGACCAGTTGCAGCGACAACAGCAGCACCAGCAGAATCACGACGCACCCCTCACCGTATCTCGTGATTCTCTTGCAACGGACCCTGATCAGCTGTCGACCAGCCAACATTCGTCCCTTCAGAACCAGCAACAGCAGCAAGCCCAAGATTCATCCCAGAACTCTCAGGCTCCATCTGTCATGGCCCCATCGACCCAGGGCTTGACCCGAGGCGACAAGGGCTCACTCCGTGGCCAGGCTAGTGGTAGTGCTGCCGGAGCTCAGACCCCTCGTTTTGAACAGTCGTCGTCGCTTGACCTTGGTCGCCAGAGCCCTCAACCTGACCGTGATGCTGCCGAAGGAGAAAAGGCATTTAATGAGCTGTGTATGTCGCCCTCACCCCACCACTTTCTCAACCTGCTGATCAATTAATTGACGCGCGACTTGACTGACACTTTTTCTTCTTATAACACAGTGGCCAAATACAAAAATGTCAAGCGCCTGTACTTTGATCGTAAATCTGTCATCGAAGGCCTCAGTGGACAAGTGGAACAGCTCCAGAATGCCGTGGCCAACCAACGCATCACGCATTCGCGCACAGCCTTGGACGACAATGAGTACTCTGCACGCTCCAACCGTCTCAACGGCGCCATCATGAACCTCGCCTTCAACATCCGCAAGGACTGGAAGAGTTTGCCTCCCTGGCTCGCTGGAAAGGTTAGCGCCGACGCCCTCAAGACGGGCAAGCAGGAGATGACGGCTGTAGGCCGCGCCACCATTTCACGCTGGCTCTCCGAGGAGCTGTTTGACAAGTGCTTCCACCCGGGACTGGACGAAGAGCTGAGCTCGCAACTCAAGACGATTGAGCTGGGCATCCGTGGCAACGCCTACACGATGCACAGCCAAGAGGAGTTCGACGCCCTGACGACAAAGGTGGTCCACTGGAGGATGGCGACTCTGGATGGGCTGCAGAGCAAGCTGTCGCCCGACCTGGTGGAACAGAACAAGCAGGCCCTTATGAAGAGGACCACGACCAACTTGACCAACCACCTGTACAAGTTCCTCAACGACCCGCCCCCGGCCGGCGTCGACGGCAGCACATCGATGATTGCCGAACTAGCCGTCAGCATCGCCAGCAACCTACCACTCGAGAGTCGCGACGTGGCCATCAAGTACCCGCTGCCTGGTGACATTGTGCGCGCCGACATCATGGAGGTGGAGAAGACGGATCTGCCGCCCATTGACGATAGTGATTCGGATGCCGACTCGGACGCTGACTCGGGCGAGAAAGGTATGACATCCTCTGTAAAATATTGCTCCGAAATGATGAGTGCTGACAAGGGAACTGGAATAGCTGCTGCATCGAAGGAACCCAAGGTGCGATTCGCAGCATTTATGGCTTGGGAGGTGAGGGGTCGACAGGTGTTGGTCAAGGCACCGGTCTGGACTATGTGAGACAGTCGAGGAGGACAGAGAGGGCAAGAGGGAGGAGGGGATGGGATGGAATGAGATAAAATATCACGTGGGACCGCAAAAAGCATATATCACGGTTGAAGCGATTGCCGAATTTGTCAATGTCCATCTATGACGGGCCAAGGAGGAGAAAGGAAGAAGGGTGGACTGGATTGGATTGGATTGTCAGAGATGACGGGATGAAAGCTTTCATGATGCATGTTTTTGATAGGATGGCAAGCAGTGTCTTTTTTTTTTTTCCTTGTCTGTTTTCTTCTATATCCCTGTTTTATTTTTCCTCGATGAAAGAATTTGTATATCTCCTTGGTGATGTTGATACCTTGGTAATCTGCCTCGGGACGGTCTGTAGTTTACGTTGAGCTCCGTTGATGCAAGGTAGTATGACTCTTCAAAGTCAGCACAGCCGCGATCCAGAGAGATGATGCCGAATGACGAATCCAGGTACCATGCCGCTATTGGCAAAGAAAACCTGATCCAGCCTTGCATTAGAATTACTCATTTTATCGAGACTACATGGACTAACTCCCGTGTGTACGAGTACTCGTCCAGGTGCATTATGGGGTGGTTGATGTGATGGGGCAATTCGTTATTATGAGTCACCGGGTGTGCGGGCAATTGAGCTTTCCAATGCACGATGACTCTTTTTTTTTTCTTCAGTGTCTTGGTACGGATACAGTGAGCATGTATGAGTTACAGTGAGAGAGACCCGCTGAAACCTTTGACATAAGGCTCACTAACCACTGTACGGAGTAGCTTTCCGACGGTTGTGGCGGGTTATTAATACCCAGTGGGCACGCCCACACCCAAGAAGCACCCAGAAGCAGAAGAAGTCTTTAGACCCAAAAAGCAAGCACAAAGAGGACCCCTCCTTCCTTCCCACCACCCCGCCCCGCAAGCCCGATAGCGTCTGGGTTTTTTTTTCTTCCTTCCTTTAGCTCGAATATTTTTTTCTTTCATTCTCTCTTTCGCTTGAAAAGAAAAAAAGACATATACGACACCATCTGTCTCTCTTTAGACAACCGTTTTCAACCTCCCTTTTTCACCATACTACCTCTTCAGACAAACGTTATAGACAATTTTGCAGTCATGGCGGTGCGCGCTCAGTTTGAAAACTCCAACGAGTTAGTAACCCCGCCTTGGGAGAGAATATCGGAGAGTGAAAGAGAAGACTTGGCTGACATTTTTTATTATCAGGATCGGTGTCTTTTCGACACTGACCAACTCGTATGCTCTTGTTGCTCTTGGAGCCAGTGAGAACTTTTACAGGTGAGTCGAACCGGGAAGAAGAAGGTGTCACCAGGGGATGGGAAAGAGAGAAAAAAGAGCCAGGTCTGACACAGGGAACAAACAGCATCTTCGAGGCCGAACTCCAGGACATTGTGCCCACTGTGCGCACGACGATTGCAGGCACGCGCATCATCGGACGTCTGACGGCCGGCAACCGCAAGGGACTTCTCGTCCCCACGACGACGACGGACCAGGAGCTCCAGCACCTGCGCAACTCTCTGCCCGACAGCGTGCGCATCCAGCGCATCGAGGAGCGCCTCTCGGCGCTGGGCAACGTCATCGTGGCCAACGACCACATCGCCCTGATCCACCCCGACCTGGAGCGCGAGACGGAGGAGATCATCGCCGACGTGCTGGGCGTCGAGGTCTTCCGCCAGACGGTGGCCGACAACGTCCTGGTCGGCAGCTACATGAGCCTGTCCAACCAGGGAGGTCTGGTCCACCCCAAGACGAGCATCCAGGACCAGGACGAGCTGTCCAGCCTGCTTCAGGTGCCCCTCGTGGCCGGCTCCGTCAACCGCGGAAGCAACGTCGTCGGCGCCGGCATGGTGGTCAACGACTGGCTCGCCGTCACCGGCCTCGACACGACGGCCACGGAGCTCAGCGTCGTCGAGTCCGTCTTCCGTCTCGGCGAGGGCATGGCCCCCGGAAACATCAACTCCAACATGAAGGATACCATTGTCGAGAGTTTCTACTAGACTTGAGAGAGTTCTAGCAAGGAATTTCTGTTTTACACATGACTTTTCTTTTTTTGTTTGATTTTGATTATTTTCTGAGGGTGTTTTTGCTTTCAAATGCTGCTGGCACTGGCGTTTTGGGAAAAGAGAAAATGAGGATAAGTTGTTGATTCAACGTTGACCAGAAGATTCTCTTTTTTTTGCATGGAAGGCGTTGTTTGCAGCTGGCTTTGTGTGTATATTGATCTTTTTTTGTCTCGGGTGTCTTTTCTTCCTTTTTTTTTTCTCTTTACTAGTAACAAACTACATTCTTACCCTTGACAATGAATGACGATGAATCTACAAAGTACTAGCAATATTGACTGTATACATATCTGTGCGAATCCATCGTAGTTGTGATGCTGTATTGGTATTGAGTGATGCTGATGCAGTCTCTTCACCCCACCATGATGAACCCCACCAGAGATTTTGCGCAAACTTCACAACCAACATCCAACTTGCAACACCATTTGAATTCCCCCAAGCACAACACAAAGCGAAACATGTCTCAATCACACCCCGAGCATCTCCCTCCTTCCAAATTGGGGACAAAATCCTAGTCAGTTCCCATCTGTCTATCTTCCCAACTGCACGTCCTCTGCTAACCTGTTCTGCTTCGCAGCTGGGACAACCTATACACGACAGAACTGACGAATCACGCCTCCGACCCCTCCGACATAGGAACAGTCTGGTTCGACGACTCGGACGCAGAAGCCAAGATCCGAGAATACCTATCGTCCCCCTCGTCCTTTCCCGAATCCACCCTGCCCAGGGAGACGACTTCATTTCTCGATCTGGGATGTGGCAACGGCTCTCTGCTGTTCTCTCTGCGCGACGGCGCCCAGGACTCTGATGACTCCGACGACGAAGAGGGGGGAGAGAAGAATGAGGAGACAAAGTGGACAGGTCGTATGCTAGGTGTAGACTATTCACCCCAGTCTGTCAAGTTGGCACGACAGGTCTCTGCTGCAGATCGGGAGGGGGAGGACAAGTCGAGAGAGCACATCTCCTTTGAGGAGTGGGATATCCTATCTGGTCCTTGGGATACCGTCCTCAACGGCTCCCAGTCTGGTGGGTGGGACGTCGTTCTCGACAAGGGCACCTTTGATGCTATATCGTTGAGTGCTAGTGACAACAACGACGGCCAAGGGAGTGGGAGTGGAAATGATGAGAGTGGGGGTGCTCGTCGTCCAAACGAGGGGTATAGACCTCGTGTTTTGCAACTCGTGCGTCCGGGTGGCTACTTCATCATCACGAGCTGTAACTGGACGGAACCTGAGTTGAGGGCTTGGTTCGAGGCTGAGGATGATGGCTTCGTTCTCCATGGGAGGGTCGAGTATCGCAGCTTCCAGTTTGGCGGTCACAAGGGTCAGACTATCACTACGCTTTGTTTCCGTAAGAGGTAGACAACTGCAAAAAGAAGAAGCAAAAAATGGCATATATACAGCATTGCACAAGTTGAAACAGTTTCCTCAAGTACATGCAGATACATACAAGACATCACGCGTACAGGCAATATAACTGATTGTGTCATTAATTATTTTTTTGGCTTCTCAAAGTCTCTTTTTTCGTTTGTTTCATAAGGAAAAAAAAATATCTATGGTGACGTATTCATGGGCTCTCCCTCGGTCGACTGCTGCTGGCCGCCACCCGTGGCAGCGATAATGTTGCCCGCCGGCTCTCCGAGTCCCGTCGTGGCGAAGAAACGCACGTCGACGTCGTCGTCCTTTTGCAGCTTGGTCAAGTTGGGCGTAATCTTCTGCTCAATGAGCTCCTGTCCGCGGGGCGACGGCTCAAACTCCTTGCCCTCCTTCTCCAGAGAGTACAGAGTACCCTCCTCCGGCAGCCGGCGCAGCGTGTTGGCCAGCACCGTGTACGTCTTGGCCACGTTGAAGCGGATGTTGGGGATGTCGTCGTCCACCATCTTGTCCAGCATGGGAAGTATCGACTTGGCAATCACGTCCATGCTCACCACGTTGGCGAGGGTCTGCATTCGCGTTAGAAGGGGTGGGTCCGTAGAGAGTGAAAAGGGGGTAAGTCCCAGAGGGCACAGATGCGTGTATAACATCAAAGAAAACATACCGAAATCGCAAAGCACGTCGTCATCCTGTACAGGTAGTTGGGGTGGTTGCCCATCTGCATGACGCGGGGGATAATGGCCTCGCTAGCCCACTCGACGCCAAACACCTCAGTCAGTTTCTGGAGGTTGTGCGTGGCCGCCTCCCTGATAGAGAAGACGGTGTCGCCTAGCCAGCCCATGCACAGAGTGCTGAGCTTCTCGTCAAAGAACTTGACGCCCAGCTGGCTGGCCAGAAGGGGAATGTATTCGATGATGGCGAGGCGTACGCGCCATTGCTTGTCCTCGGCCAGCTGGATAATGGCAGGGAGGAGGGCCTGCGAGAGAAGGTCGATACCAATGACTGCGAGAAGCAGGGGTGTCAGTACGTGATCAGGTACCTAGATAGAAAATTATACTACTGGTAGTAAGTAGTAAAGAGCGGGGAGGACATACCCTGGTTGACAAGCTCGAGCTTGGAGATGATGTGGAGCCTGACCTCGGGGAACTCATCCTTGAGCATCTGCAGGAACATCGGGAGAAGGTGGTCAATCGTCTCCTGCTTGCCCAGGATGGGAGCCAGTCCGCTGATCTGTGTCCCAAGCGCGGCCCGCACGTGTTGGGAAGAGTCGGAGACGAGGTCCTCGATGCTGCTGATGATGTCACCGAGGAGGACGGAGCGGTCGACGAGGGCGCAGAAGCCAGGGATCTGACCGGCAATGGCGGTTCGGACCTCGGCCTCGTTGTCCTTGAGAAGCTTGACGAAGGCGGGGACGAGGTCCCTGGAGACGACCTCGTCGTCGACAGCCTTGGCCATCTGTGATTGGTCAAGTCAGTATTCTGTTTTTTTCAACTCTTGCATGACGTGTGCTCCATCAAGAGACACGTTGGTAGACTGGCAGAGGTTCGTCATACCTTTTCAAACCTGTCGGCAATCATGTACCTGACCCTCCAGCTCTTATCTTCTATCAGGTTGCGCAGCGAGGTGAGCAGGACGCCGTGGCTGGCCTGCTGCTCCTTGGGGACCGTCTCCGCAATCGAGGTGAGGATGTCGACGGTGAGAAGGCGGACGCTGTCCTGGTCATCGGAGACGAGGTGCTGGAAGAGGGGGATCATCTCATCGATAACGACGGGGGCCGTCATCTCCTTGACAAACTTGGAGAGGTTGGTGGCGGCCTGGCGGCGGACCATGGGGGTCTCATCGTGGACGAGGAGACCAAACTGCTGGCGGAGCTGCTCCTGCGACACGTCCGAGACCTTGCTGTAGGGTGTGGTGTAGAGACCGCAGCCCGATACCTTGGACGTGAACCAGTCTGCTTTAGAGAGTCGGAGCGTCAGGGGGATGAAGTACTCTTCAACCTGCTGGGATGAGAGCTGGCTGCAAATCTTGTTGAGTGACTCGACGGCCTGTGTGCGTGTGTACGTCATTCGTCAGTCATCGTATTCCTTTTTTGTTCTCTCTTTTCGTCCTTTTCTCGTTTCTCTCGGTTTTTCTCGTCTTCTCGGGGGTTGGGGGGGAGGCAATCGTTTCTTTCGTGCGTGTGTATGTGTGTGTGGGTGTTGCTAGGAATCATTTACCTTGTCGCGAACAACGGGTTCCTCAATGGCAGCGAGGTTCTCGAGGGGAGAGAGAAGGACATGGCCGTAATCGGGACCGCCGACGTATTCGACGAAACCGCCCAGCTCTTCGCTCAGAGCCACCAAGACTTCGTCCTCATCCTCGACCGATTCTGGATAGGTTTATAACAATGTCAGGGATCCGCGCGTGTACGTATGCATCTCTCAAAGGGTACTGCAAGAGAGAGGGGAGTGAAAAGAGAGAGGCTCACCGTCGAGAAAGGGAACGAGCTCATCTCGCGTACGCTCCGGGCCAAGGGCGAGGGCAATGGTCGAGAGGCGGTGGATAGCATTTAGGCGGAGCATAACATCATCGTGCTAAGAAGAGGGGACCACGTTAGTCAAACGCCTCACAGGCATGGCAGAGAGATGGGAGACATCTCCCAAAGACAAGAGCAAAAAAAAGGCATGCGTGGCCTCGGTGAGTGGTGACGACGGCCCTTGTGGTCGGTGAGAGAGAGAGGGAAGGAGGGGCTATCCTCGGCCGGGCCGTCGACCACACTCCCAAAGTCAAGTCAGCTTTCTCACCTTGAGCTCGTCGATGAGCACAGCAATGGGGTAGAGCTCATCGCCCGAGTTTGTCGCGTCGGCCATGGCAGGGTTTCAAGATGAATTTTGCGGCGACGACTTTTGTTTTGTTTTCTGTTGGTGTATGGGCGTGGCGGGGATTTGCTTTGTGCAGCAACTAGGTTGCTTTCTTCTTTTTTTGGGGGGTGGGAAAGAAGATGGGAGGGCGGGGCCGCACAGTTGGTCGCGATGGGGGAGGGGAGGTACAGGCGGGCAGAGGCGGGCGGCAAGTTCGCGCACTAGGATAAAGCACGCGGGCGATTCTCTCTTTTCTCGTCGGAGGAGGGAGAAAGCCAGAGAGAGAGAGAGAGACCCAAGGGAGGGGTTGTTCTTTTATATTGTTGTTCGTGTGTTGTTGTTTTTTTGGGGGGAATGTCGTGAGACGGAGAAAACAAGATCAAGGCAAAGGGGGGAGGGAGAAAAAGGAATAGAGATTGGGCGAAATGGCTGCTGCACGAGAGAGAGGGTCCCTAGAAGCCAAACAACACAGTTTCGTACACACTGAGAGCACAGAGAGAGCAAAGGGGCGACGGACGGAGGGGAAGAGAACAGAGAGAGGGAGGGAGAGGAGAGGCGGGGGGAATGG
>FYEV01001793.1:15375-62103 GCA_900188565.1 Geosmithia flava
GGGGGGGGGGCGTGTGTATATGTGTGTGTGAGTATAGATAATATGTTCTGTACGAGTGGGTGTGGGCGTGGGCGTGGATCTGCCAAGATGCATCAGCAGAAAAATGCAGAAGCAGAAGTACAGGCAAGTACAGATAGAATGCAGAGGGCAGCAGGCAGGTGCATGCAGTGATTGAGTGGCGTGCAGGTTTACTACCGGGCGTTGGGAGGGGAGGGGCCGAGGGAGAGGGGGTTTGGTGGTTATGGGGATTATCTAGAGTGAAAAGTGTGACTATGGTGATGGTACGGAGTATTGGTACCATAATATAAGAGTTGATGAGAGTTGAGAGTTGAGGGTACAGATACAGAGTATCACCATGTGTTTGAATACATGTACGCAGGGAACGGTAGCCAGTATTACGGAGTAATAACTAGAGTCTACGGATAGAGATGGGCGGCACTCGTGACGCAAACCAGGGGTTCAGGCAAGGGGACAAGACAGAAACTGGATATGAATACCACGCACGGCATGCATGGTCCGTAATAACGAGATTGGAAGTCAGGACTTTGTAGTACTAATAGTACTCGTACATACACATACTACTAGTGTATGCGTACTCCGTAGAGAGGGAAAAAAAGAAAAGAAAAAAAAAAAGGACCTGGGATAGGGTTACCGTCTTTACGATTACGGCTACAACTACGGCTACGACGACTACGACTACGACTATTACCTGTAGGCTGTAGACTGACTCCTCTCCCTCTTTTGATCCCCGCCTTTTCCCACACACACACACACACACACACACACACACCACACAAATACGCACCCCCCCTCCTCCTCCTCCTGCCCGAGCCTGCATGCATTGTTTATCCGTGTACCGGAATTTCTTGCACTTTTACTACGAGTAGTAATGACCAATGGTTTTTGAGGGTGAATCTCTCCGGAGACTCGTCGGGGACATAATACACAGCCGGGAAAAGTACAAGTAGTATTACGGAATATTTCTTATTAAGTTATTGTGGCGGCAGAGGGCGGGCGTTTTCATACAGTCTACTCGTACGGCCTACTCGTACAGGCAAGCAGGTATTATTTCTCGCCTTGAAATGTCTGCAGACATAATTGCGCATCTGGCATCCTACTACTGGTACGGTACTGGTAATAGTACTACTCCGTAATAGGTACATGTGTTGAAACTCGGGACAATCATCCTCCCCCCCTCCCCTCCCTCCCCACCACTACGTCTTTCTTTTTTTATTTCTCCTCTTGCTACGGTACTCGTGGGTTATCACTCCTCCCCTTACCTTGGGGATACATGCGTGGCATGCAGCTTCATGCATACAACGACGCTACCAAACTTGCTCCTTGACTATCTACCTGTACTCGTACTATGTGATTTTACTGGCAGTATTACTACGAGTATAGTAGATGGGACTAGTACGAGTATGACCAGAGTACAACTGTCAGCCAGCATCTCTGTACTCATCTCTGTATCACTCGTAGAGATGGATGGGTGGCGTATTACGGAGTACGAGTACTCTTGCTCATGAGAGAGAAACGTCCCCCTTCACCTACTACGAGCACCACTCCCGCTTCTGCGTCACTCTCGGTGCGTACTACCAAGCCCGCGTACGGCGTAGTGTAGCACGAGGGTGTCGAGAGAGCATAATACTCGCAGAAACAATACTTTCACATAGCACCCTATGCACACACCCTCTTTCCCTCTTTTTAACACTTTCGACACCCCTAGACTTTTCTTTTTTCGCGCATCATTCTTTGTCAGCGTCCAACATGTCAAAAAAGATGATCATGGAGAAATCATCACCGCCCTAGCTACGGAGTACTGCTACTACAGGTACGTAACTGATTTTCTTACACTACTAAGAAACGCCACACAACGCCACATACGAACCCGCGACAACGTATGTGGCGCACGCGGCTATCGTCTCAGGGGACCGAGGGTAAGGCATGTTTGCTGTCTGACATGAATCTTGCTAATGGGGAATGTTTCGCTCTTCTTGCCCGAGTACTACTAGTACTACTAGTGGTAGTACTCTTGAGTCTTGTCTAACCACTACGCGTAGCTGTCCAAATGTCTCTACGATGGGCCATCATCTTTTTTTTTTTTTTTAAACATTGACTCTGACTCTGAGAGAGTAAAAACATACACATAAAAACAACATTGAGAATTTATCACGATACTATTTGCTACGAGTGCAACCACGACTTCGTATCGCTGTCAATAACTGCCGCGTGGTCGTGTGAGACCCGTCCATTTTAAAACTCAGACTTGAGTCCCCATCGGGACCGTCAATTCACCATCATCAACATCATCCAGCTGTTCCCCGAAATTGAGTCATAATAACTTCCGGTACAACTGGACGAGTGTTCAATACGAGTATTATTTGACCACACAAACTATATTCTATCATTGTCTTTTTCTCTCTTCGAAGCATTACGAGCACCCGTACTCCGTAGACCCCGATCATAACAAAACGTCAGTTAAGCTCATCCCATGATGACGGCTGACTCGTAGTTGTACAAGGTTCCAGCCCCCCAGCCACAATCTTTCCCACGTCAGTTGGTTCTTTGGGGGGGGTTATTACCAGTAGGTACCTGATTATGTGCGTTATTCTTTTGGCCTCAGGCTTAAGCAGCACCACCGGACACAGTTCATCGTCAGCCACAAGCCGAGCTTTCTTTACCAGTACGGAGTACGAGACAACAGGTATTGATACTACTATTAGCCTCCAGCCACTGGGCCTCTCCTCCCCCCGGGTCCCTACGGATAGGTTTCTGCCACCTGCAAGCTGCAGCCGGGAGAGCGGTAATAATAATGAGTACGTCGTATGAGCTCATGCCGCTGTGCCCCACTTGAAATCCATTGCCTGGCTCCAGTTGCGCCCCATCAGACGGCCCCACAAGTAGAGGCTGGAGGCCCCACAATAAGGAAAACAACCCCTGTTAACACTTTCAACTCTCCAGGCCTCTCCTCCCCCCCCTCTCCCCTTCTCCCTCCCGGGGCCCGGGCCCCCCCTCCATCCTCTTTGGCCAGGCCAGCCCAGGCAGGGCCTTCTCCACTCTCAGGTCCCCCCTCCCCGTAAAAAAAGAAAAAAGAAACACCCCCTACTCCACTTGTCGTCGTTGGCTTTCTGTAGGTACCTTAGCTGCTTAGTCTGTACTAGCGTTCTACATTATTACGACGTTAATAGTCTAGGGGCCAGCCAGCCCAGTAACTCTTTTCCCTTTTTTTTACTCCGTGACACGCCCCTCCCTGCCTAGCAGGTGGTACCTACTGTCACACGTTATTTCTGCGCGTGACACTAGTATCGTATAATAATAAACCCATGATGTGAGCTTAATACTATGTAAACACCATCCGTGTTACTATCAACAACAGCAGCAACCAGGATACACACTCGTACAGAAAGACGCCGCAAGGTTCACCCACACACACACACACCTTACTCCGTGGTAATAGTACTAGGTAAGTGACCTGGGACCACCCACACCCACCCACTCTGGGCAACGCTGGACCACCCGTGAGACAGCCTGTTCTGTTCCCACCCGCCCAAATCTGTAGGCCCGTCGATATACGTACCGCATTTCGTGGGTTAGGGGAGTTTGCTTTTTTTTGCTTTCGGCGGCACAAGAGCCCAAGCCCCCCAGCCAGCAGAGAAGCGCCGCTTGCCTTCATCTCATGCGGTCCCCGTTCGCCCCAAACACCTCTCTCTCTCTCCATCGCCTTTTTTCCCCTTCTCTCACACACTCTCTTTACCCTCAAGCTTCCTTGCCCTTCCTTTCTCCCCCCTTCCTCCCCGACCCCCCTCCCCTCCCCACCAAAATCATCATCATCAATCCCGCCCTGGTAGGCGTAACGATTATTCTAAACGTACTACTCGTACATCTTCTCGCTTGCGGCCCCAGAAAGAGGCTTAACTCTCGCCCCCACGTGGTGACAGTTTCCCTCCCCTTTAGCCCGTGACGGGGTTTCCGACAAGCCAAAAGCAAGCCTTTGGGGGTTTGCTCGACAAGTCTCAACCAACGCGACAAAGCCCTCGCCCAAAGGGAAACAACTTGTTTTTCTACTTTATCCTGCGAATAATACAACACACGCTCGCGCGCACCCCATCATCCACGACGATAATTTTAGAAATAAAGAGAGGCAAACGCACCGAAAGAAGAAGAGATACATCATGGCTGCCAATCATCACCATTCGCCGACTCTGCTTCAGCTGCAGCAGCAACAGCAGCAGCAGCATCAGGCGCATGCCGTTGCTCATCAGCAGCCTCCGCCTCCTCACCCGGCCGCTCTTCAGCAGGGAAGCCATTATGGCGCGTCGCATCCCGTAGCTCAGGTCAATGAGGCTGTGTGGCTTCAGATTGGTATGTCGCATCCATCCATGCCCCCTACTCGCGGTCATAACAAGATGGAGAGGAGAAAGCAGAACAAGACAATAGGCTGACCTTGACCCCCCCTCCCATCACAGGAAGCTTCTCCGAGCTCTTGCGCGTCCCCGACGAGGCTATGCACGCCTATGAGCGTGCCCTCCAGGCTAACCCCAACTCGACCGCCGCCATGAACGCCATCGGTATGCTTCTCAAGGGTCGCGAGGCCTACGAGAAGGCCCTCGAGTTCTTTCGCGCAATCGTCCAGCTCGAGCCTACCAACGGAGAGGCTTGGGGTAACCTTGGTAAGAATACAGCTCCCCTCCCTCCCTCTTTTCATTCCTGGAAAACAAACAAAACTGACCTCGTCTTTCCTTTCCAGGACACTGCTACCTCATGTCGGAAAACCTTCAGAAGGCCTATGACGCGTACCAGCAGGCCCTCGTCAACCTCCGGGATGCCAAGGACCCCATGCTCTGGTACGGTATCGGTATCCTCTACGACCGTTACGGCAGCTACGACTACGCCGAGGAGGCCTTCTCCCAGGTCATGCAGATCCAGCCCGACTTCGACAAGGCCAATGAGATTTACTTCCGTCTTGGCATAATATACAAGCAGCAGTCCAAGTTTGCCAACAGTCTTGAGGTATGATTGATCCCCCATCTATTTGGAGAGAGAATCTTTTCTTTCTCCTGCTCCTCTCTCTCGCGCGTACCAACATCTTGCTGACATCGTTTTCCCTTGTAGTGCTTCAAGTACATTGTCAACTCACCACCTGCTCCTCTGTCTCAGGATGACATTTGGTTCCAGATCGGCCATGTTCACGAGCAACAGAAAGAGGTAAGCCATCGCAATTATTCTTCAGGTTTACCAATTACCCTTGAAAAGACAACGATTAGCTGACTCTCCCGCCCACAGTTTGACGCTGCCAAGAACGCCTACAACCGCGTCCTCGATAACACCCCCAACCACGCCAAGGTCCTCCAACAGCTGGGCTGGCTCCACCATCAGCAGAGTAATGTCTATGAGGTGCAAGAGCGCGCAATCCAGTACCTGGAGAAGTCTGTCGGCGCCGACAACCAGGATGCCCAGAGCTGGTACCTCCTGGGCCGCTGCTACATGTCGCAGCAGAAATACCCCAAGGCGTACGAGGCCTACCAGCAGGCCGTGTACCGCGACGGAAGGAACCCGACCTTTTGGTGCTCTATTGGAGTGCTGTACTACCAGATCAACCAGTACAGGGATGCCCTTGACGCCTACTCTCGCGCTATCCGCTTGAACCCGTACATTTCCGAAGTCTGGTACGACCTGGGTACTTTGGTGAGTTTTCCCTTCTTACTTTTTCGCTGCTTCCAAGTCCAAGCTTCCAAGTGTTGGGCCATTGGCTAACGATCCCCCAGTACGAGTCTTGCAACAACCAGATCACCGATGCCCTGGACGCATACCAGCGCGCTGCCGAGCTCGACCCCGGAAACCCCCACATCAAGGCCCGACTCCAGCTCCTGCGGTCGGGTACCAGCAACGGCGGCCCGCCGCCCACTGCCCCCCAGCCCGCCGATGTGCACCCGCAGGCCTACCAGGCTGCCGGCCCCGTCGGCCCTACCTGGGGCAACGCCGTTCAGCAGCAGCAGCCGCCTGCCAGCAACGGACCTCCCCACACGCCTCAGGGTACCCCCGTTGGCGAGAACTGGGCCGGAAGGCTGTCCAACGTCAACCCTCCTCCTCAGCCCCCAAACCCTTTCGGCAATGAGCCCCCTGCGGCAGCCGGCCCTCCTTCCGCCCCTCCCACCGACTCGTACCGCGGACAGCCTCTGGGCCCTCAGCGCCAGCCCACTCCCCTCCAGGAGCAGCACGCCCGTCAGGGCTACCCGGAGCCTAGCCGCTCGGCCGTCGCCGCGCGCCGCATCCAGTCTCCCGCGCCCGCAGCCCACTACGCTCAGCCTCCCCCTCCCCCTCCGGCCCAGTCTGTCCCTCCCCACGCAGCGGCCCCCGAGGGCCGTGTCGTCAACCCTAACTGGTCTGGAGCGACGCCCTCGGCGGCCGCGCCACCCAGCCACAGCGCCAGCGCTAGCATCGTCAACGGAGCGACCCCCTTCCGCGCCACCAACAGCCCTCGTCTCGAGGGACGTCCTGTCCACGACGCGCGCATGCCGTCCCCAAAGTCAGCCTACCCGTCTCAGTCGCCGTACGCCCCTCAGCACGAAGTCCCCCCGCCTCAGGCGCCCGTCGAGGCTAGCCTGCCTCCTCCTCCACCGCCGCCCCCGGCTGCCATCGTGGCTCCGGAGGTCGCCGCTCGTGTGGATGAGCGTCCCGGCTCCACCGGCCCCAAGCGCCTGCGCGAGTGGGAGGAGGAGTCGTCGGCCAAGAAGCAGGCCAACGAGGAGAACCGTGCTCGTCTGGAGGACCTGCACCACCGCCGTCCGTCGACGCCGCCGCGCGACGGTGGCTTCCGCCGCAACTCCGGGTCCGACCTCAGGCGCAGCGACGAGCGTCGCCGCTCCGACGAGGCCAAGAGGTCCGCTGCCGTCGCCGCCAGCGAGGAGCCTCCCCGCCACCCCCACGAGGGGTACCATCCTTCCGAGGCCGCGCACCACCAGCACAACCACTCGTCGTCGACGTCGCAGCCCCCCCCGATCCCCGCCCCCACGGGCGTCCCCTCGGCTCCCGGCTCAGCGACGGGCAACCCCCTAGACAAGACGGTCTCGGCCGCGGCCACTCCCAAGGAGGAGCGTCCCAACCCGGCTGACCACGTCGCCCCCGCCCCCTCTGGCACACCTGTGCCCGCCGCCGCGGCTGCCCCGCCGGCTCCCAGCGAGCCCGAGCGCGCCGCCAGGAAGATGGACGTGGACGACGACTACGACGACAGCGGCGAGGACGAGAAGAAGGCTTCCCTGGCCAACGGGTCAGCGGCCAAGGTCGAGGCGGAGACGTCTCCCGCTGCTGCCGGGGCCGTGAACGGCAGTGCTGCTGCTGCTGCCGCGCCCAAGGCCGAGTAGATTTTCCTATTTCCAGGGGATAAGGCCGCTTGGATGGTCTACGATGATGAACAAGAAGAAGCAGAAGAAGAAAAAAAATTGCGCATTTCCCCCCCTTGCTGTATACCACGATGACACACCTAGATGTTTTTTCTTAGTCTTTTTTTTTTTTACTTTTCTTAGTCCTTTTTTTTATTATTGTCTACTCTTTTTTTTTCTTGACTCTTTTCTTACCTTTTATTCTTTTCTCTTTACTGTTTTCTCTTTGATTCTTTTTTAGAGTCACCCTTTCTTAGTCTTGACTCTTTACTCGTATCTCTTGACTCTTTCTTGGAGAGTCAACTTTTCCTAGTCTTTGACTCTTATTACTTGAGACTTGGTCAACCTATGTTTCTTCTATATGTTTCCAATCAACTCACCATTTTCGGTCACGTTTTTTATTCAAACAAACATCTTTCATTTATTCCTTTGTCTTTTGTATTATCGGATTGAGATGCACTGGGTCTTTTCTTTGCCAGGAGTAAATCAGGGATAGGGAATTAAAAGGAATTGACACTGGGGATGGGAGAGTAGGAAGGAAGAGCAGAGATGATGACAGGAAGGGCAAGAAAGAGAAACAAGAAAAGAGAAGAGGGGAGGAAAAAAGAGGAAAGGGAAGCGAAGAAAGAAAAGAAGAGAAAAGAGAATTGAATGTTCAATTGCTTTGGATTGTTTGATGGGGGTTGAGATTTTCGGGTTTCCTTTTTTTTTTTATATCCTGGGGTTCTTTTTGTCTTTGTTTCTACTAGTAGCTTTTTGATAGTTTCGGAGCAATGGTATGGATATGATACGTTCTTGAGCATGTTGTGATGATGTGAATGTGAATGTATGGGATGGGACTGGAGTATAGGTGCGGTTGGAGTTGAGTTGGTGTTTGAACTGGCATGAGGCTAACGGCGAGACTGTTGTGTGATTCTCATCATTGAACACTTCAATTGACTCCCTAGGGAAGACCTTGACGACTGCATCCTTTCACAAGACAAAACTAATTGACATAAAGACCAACTAACACTACTCAAATTGATGTACTACTGCCTAGACTGATTGCCCTTGCGCAGTTTGATGTCATTGTAGTACTGTCCCAGATCGACATCATTGCCCGATGCATCTCGGAACTTGTACGTTCCCTTTCCATGGCCACTAAAGTGGACCTTGTAGTCTGTAAGAGAAGCAGATGTTAGCATGAGAGATCAAGTAAGATTGACATTGGAAGTGCATGCGACAATGCATATACTTACTGTTCGCATAGAAAGCCAAGTAGGACCAGCTGTCGTTGAGGAACATCTGCGTATTCTTGAATTCAACACGCTTCACTCCACCAGACTGATCGCCCGCGGGGTGCAGCTCCTTCAGATCGGCCATCAGCTTGACCAGACCCGCGACAAACACCAGGGCGATGCCCTTGCCTAGGCACGTGTGCTGGCCGGTGCTGTAGGTGTCGACTGGGACAGGCTTGCGGTTGGGGATGAACTTGTCGCCGTCGGGAACATCAGGCGATTTTCGCGCAACATCGGCCTGCGATGTTATGTTAGGACAGGAAAAAAAAAAAAGGGGAAACGCGCTTGATGGGGGCTTTTGAACATACAATCATGAGGAGGACAACGTCTCCAGGCTTGATGGACTTGCCCTCGAGCTCTGCCGCCTTGGCCGCGACACGCAGCGTGAACAGGGGCTCCGTGAGACGCTGCGCCTCGTAGATGTAGGACTGGATCTCACTATCCTTGTTCTGCTGGGCGAGGGATTGGACCTCGCTCCAGATGGAGGCATTCTCCGGCCGCATGAAGAATTCCATGACTTGGTAGAACTGCAGAATTCAATATCAGTAAGTGCACGGTCAATGTCGTTTTTTTATCGGGGCGGCATTTCTCCTATTGGAACCCAGAAAGGGGAGAAAAAGACTTACAGTCGTAGTGAGGAATCCAGTGCCTCCAAATGCCATCAACCACAGCTGGTCAGTGACGTTCTCCGGCGAGCTCCCCTGGGCAAGGAGCTCCTCCACGAGCTTCCAGCCACACGACCTCAGAGAGCCTTCCTTGAGGTGCCTCTTCCTGGTGGTAACGTTGGATAGGCGAGACATGACGCCGAGCCCGAGGCCCCGGGACGAGGCGACCTCGTCCACCAGCTTCCTGGTGGTCTCGATGATCCTGGTGGCGCTCTCCTGGGCGCGACGACGGCGGTTCCACCCCTCGGCCGAGTCATTGTTGTTGGCGCCCCACAGGCGGACGTTAATCAGGTGGCGGTACAGCTCAGCGTGGCTGAAGGTTCCGTCGGGGTTCTCGTCGGTGCGCAGATCGAGATAGAACATATCGGCGAGGATCTGGGCGTTCAGGGGGATGGCGACGTCACGCACCACGTCCATCTGAATGAGACCCTTCCGCAGCTCGAAGGCCTCCCGCTGAATCAGCTCGTCGCCGACGCGGTTGACAAACTGGGCCACGGCGCTGCGCAGGTTGGGCACCTTGCCCATGGCCTCCTTCATCTTCTCGCGGTGCTGGCGGTTCCTCGGCTCATCGCCGGCCAGCATGAACCAGCTCAGGTCCTTCTTATTCGGGTAGATGAGGTTCAGAGCATGGCCCCAGCCGTTGATGAACGACTTGGGGTTGCCCATGACATGCTTGATCGCATCGGCGGTGAAGAGCGGGACCTTGCGGGACGGGGGCTTCGGGTCATCAAGACTGAACTGGTCGATGGTGCCGAGCTTCTTGGCAATATCGATGTTGGCCTTCTTGGTGTACATGGGTTGCATGGCAGACACCGAGTTGAAGGGGAACCAATCGGGGACACCCCTCTGGATGACCTTGTACAGCATGGAGCCTCCCAGGGTCTTGGGGTCTCCCTGGATCTCGTTGTAGCCCCAGGCCGTCAGGGTGGAGACGGTAAAGTCGACGGTCAGGAACCTGTCGGAGCGGATGAGAGTGATGGCGTCGGAGAGGACGGCACGGCCAACAGTGTACGTCGGGCAGATGCCCATGCCGGGGGACCTGGAGGGCTTCATCTGCTCAATCATGATGCCGGGGTACATCTCCACCATGTCCGGGTCCGCGTACAGGTTCTCGAGGACCTTGGCAATCTGAGGGTCCGAGTTGATCTCCTGGAAGGTGTCGTAGCGCTTGAGGCCGAAGAAGTCGCGGAACTCGTTGAGGGAGGCGACCTGCCACTTGCGAGCCTGCTTGATTCCGAGAATCTCCACCACCCTGAGGGCCTTGGGGACCATGCGAGCACCAAAGGTACCAGCCGGGTCCTCCATGGCCTCCTTGAGGATGCGTACGAGGTCTTCATCCTTGAACGTGCCGTCCTCCTGGCGCTTCAGGTCGTCGAATGTACGCGCACTGGGGTCGGGGCTGATGTTCTTCTCAAAGTCCACCAGGGCACTGCCGAGCTCCGGCATGCTGACACTCTCCAGGTCCTCGGCCTTGCGACCGGGGAAGAGCTTGAGAAAGAAGTCATTGATCCAACGCTCGTCCTTGCGCGAGATGCACGAATGGAAGCGGTACAGAAGGTTAAACTCGGCGCTAACCTGGTTCCCGACGCCGCGATCGACGGGCTCGTTGCCGTCGTTCTTGCCAATCTCAACTCGGGGATCGAGGTTCCAATCTGAAGACGTGGAATGAAGATTCACAATGGCCCTGAGGTAGTCGCCCAGGGCGACCGAGCCGTACATGCCGCAGACAATGAGCCTGGCCGTGTTGAAGAGGTCATGGTCCTGCTTGGCGAGAGCCTCGCCGCGCTGCTCAGTGGTGGCATCCGGCCCGCAGCTGAGGGTGAAGCGTCCGTTCTCGTTGATCTTGAGCAGCATGTCACAGATGTAGTTGTGGTAGCGGTTCCAGAGCACCAGGAGGACATTGACACCGGCCGGCTGCCCGAGAAGTCGCTTCTCGTGGAAGGTATCTGGCTTGAGCATACCTCCCTTCATGGTGCGGACCTCAATCTGGTCCCGGAGCGAAGACCCGTACAGGGGAGCCAGGTCGAGGTAAGACGACGTATCCGACTTGTTCATGTTGGTGCGGTTGGTGCGGAATATGTCGTGGATGATGATGGAGGCATGGTAGAAGAGGACAGACGAGATGCCAGCCGGGTTCTCCTTGAAGTTGTCGTTGTCGCGGGCCATAAGTAGATCAAACAGTAGGCCCGGGTCGGGCTTCACGCCCTGCAGACGCTTCTCACTGCGCACCGACTTGGCATAAGACGAGCCGGCTTTGCCCAGGTCAGGATGCATGACGTTGTTCCCGCTGCCGTCGGGCATGCGGTAGTGGTGGAAGCCGCGCGAGTTTGGGGGCATGCGCTTCCTCAGACGAGTGCCGTTGTCTGGCACCTCGAACTCAACGACATCGTACTTGACTGTGTCATGGTCCGCTTTGGTAGCCTCGTCCTCGTTACCAGCAACCTCGTACTCGGCATCATTCCCCATGTAGGTCAATGGCGGGTGCTCGAGGTCGCCCCAGAGCTTCTCGAGGAGCTTGTTGGTAAGTTGTCCTCGGATGGCAGAGTCTGGAGGAAGAGCTGCAAGAACTCCAATCAGGATCTCGGTTGAGCTATTGTTTCACATGTTCATTATCAGTCATTGAGCGTTCGACGTGCATTCTGAGTTCAGTACGTTGAAGCACATGTAGTATTGACCACAATGCATGTACTTGAACTAGGCGTCTAAACCCGGAGCGTGGTTCTGACATACCTCTTCCTGTCATCAACCGGTCCCGTAGACGTAAGGTCCTTCAGCATTCCGACCAACTCAGGGAAGGAAAGCTCCCCACGGGCTGCGACATAGTCTGTGAAGAGGGCTTTGGCCGCACCAACAGGGTCCGATAGATTGATGGGTGTCCCCTTGACTGGTTCCGGGTCGGCGTAGGCTTCGCCAGCCTGGAACTTCTCGTTGGAGGGCATGCTGAACTTCAAATTGGTTGTAGACAAATGTAATGTAATGTAAATCAGAAGGTGATAGAGAGGAGGGGAAACACAATTGGAAATGAGAAGACTTAAACACAATGGTACATGACTCTCTCTAGATGTTCCTTTCCGTTGAAGCCGAAGCCATCAATTCTTATACCATTGACTACAGCAACAAACTGGGGACCCCGATATCAACGTGGAGAGATGACCGAATGGATGACAACCCATCTCTTCTCATTGGATACGTGGAAGGCGTGTGTATGCTCAGCTTGCAACGCCTCTTTCTGCAAGACCTGGGTCCCGTCCCGCGATGTGAAACCGTGCAACACGGGGAACAGTGCCTATAGAGAGAGACCTACATGACATATTCGGTACATGATCTTCCTCTCGGCCGTGTCGCCTTCAGAAACAGGCTCGGGATGACCGCATCCACGGAGCTGAGTCTCTGTGCATGCACATACATTGAACTTGTACGACGGTGAAGGGTTTTTTTGGGCGAATGGCAACTGACCGCTACCCGCCATCTTGATAATGCAGAGGGGCCAGCACGAGAGCGTTGCACTGCCCAGGATACGCACAGATTGGAAAATGGTGAACGCTCTCGGCTCACAGGCTGACCCGAGCGGGCACGCTCTATGACGACGGCAAGATCAACAGCGAGGTCCCCGCACTCCCTCCCCGATTTGGATCTTGGGACTTTGTGGCAACCAATTCATGACGTCTTTGTCTCTTTCTTTTGCTTCAAGGAGGTCGGCCGACAAGATGCCCGTCGGGGCTAGCGAGCGGGCCGCGGCTGTACGTCGTGATGTGTCGTCCTGACGCTGTGCGAGCATATAGGGCACGGCATACACCCTCATTGTGTTGACCTATAAGCACACGACATGTAGTTACGCCCAGTCTCATCATTCTACAATTTTAATTGTACGACCTTGAATTTTTCCGTGCTCTTATAAGTCTAAACATTGAAGCTTCCACTTAGTTGGCATTGCTCCTTTCCCTATGTTTCCTTCCGCCCATGGGCCGCCAAGAATGTACATGTACTCTGGAGAGGCCATCATTGAGAATTCCCTTTCGGGAAAAATGTATGAGGAGAGACATTTCACCTCTTCCGAATAGCGGAATCGTCGTCTCAGAAGCACTCGGGCCGTTGAGGTACATGTACTTGTTACATGTATTTATGTACTAGTGGCGGCAGGAACCGTCTCCTGCCTGCCGCCGTCAATTTGCTTCACCGGTAGGTACATACATCAATATCAATATCAAAGGTATCCATGTCAGCTTGAGCCTCGATTTGTCGTCATACATGTAACCAATCATACATCGAGATTGCTACTACATCCATGTCAACCAGATCTGCTTCTGGACCGATCCGATTTTTCTTTTCTTTTCCCTTTAAACGGTGACCCCGCTGCGTGAGACGCCATGTACGAGTGTGCCGTCTACTTCGTACTTATGAACTGGGCGTCGACTAGCCCAGGCAAGATCGGCAACACACAGCAGCTGCTCCTAGACCCTGCCCCTTCTCCGCCGCGGGAAGCTGCACGTATGCATGGGCACATTACATTACGTCGTACGGGACTGGATGGCCATACGTGGCAAGGGTCTGGACTCCCTGGGGTCCAATGGATCAGGGTGTACTGAGGTTCGTCGAGGATCTTCCCTGAAAGCGGGCAAAGCCACAATTGGAATATGTCTTGGTGTAATATTCTCATGTTTCGCCACAGATGTTCAATGGCACCTGGAACTGGTCTCAAGGGCCCGGTGTCGTCGTCGTCGTCGTCGTTGTTGTTGTTGTCGTCAATGTCTGTGCAGTTTTCAGCTGTCACGGCATTCTAGTGACATGGACATACATATGTCGTGAGAGGTAGGCGTTGGGGGTCTAGATGAGTACAAATCTATATAAGTGTCATATTGGAACCTTGAGGGGACGATGTGAGGCTTCCCGTCCCTTCTACAGCACAGAGTCCAATCATTGCACTTCAACTACTTTCCTTTTGCCCTTTCATTTGTGCATTGAAGCACCTGTTTTTTTTACCCCTTAACCATTATGCCTGGTCTCGTGAACGGAGAAAAAAAGGTCAAGGAGCCGAAGAAGCTCATTCTCTGCTTCGATGGCACCGGCAACGAGTTCACCGGGTCCGATTCCGACACCAATGTTGTCAAGATCCTCAACAAGTTGGATCGCCAACATCCTAAGCAGTACCACTACTATCAAGGTAAGCCAGAAACTCCTTCCCTGTACAAGAGGCGCGCCTATATCCACATATATGATGGTCTATATTATTTCAACTCAGTGATGTTGGCTGACAAGAGACCCCCAACGTAAGCCGGAGTTGGCACTTACGATGTCAACGAGAAGTCTGTGCACAAGACTTGGATCGGAGAAGCCCAAAGCTCCATCTCCCAGACCGTTGACCAGATGTTTGGGACCACCTTCGATGCCCACGTCATGGCTGGCTACCGGTTTCTGATGCGATACTACAGCTCTGTAAGTACACACGGGACTCATGACGTCCAGGACAGCTACATTTACTTTTACTGACGACCACAAAAGGGCGACAAGATTTACATCTTCGGCTTCAGCCGTGGTGCATTCACCGCACGTTTCCTAGCCCGTATGATCCACACAGTTGGTCTTCTGTGCAAGGGAAACGAGGAGTTGGTCCCCTTTGCGTACCGGCTCTTCCAGCGATACCGCGCGGGCGAGATTGTCATCACCAAGGACAAGTCTGGTGCGAGGAAGAAGGCGAGGGAAAACAAGATGCACAACGGGGGCCCACCACACGATGAGACCCCCAACGGATGCGAGACGGATCCGCTGCTGGACGGTGCCGGCGATGCTGCTGCTACTTGCAACCATGACCACCAACACAATTACGAACGTGCCTGCGACGAGGTGACTGCCTTCAGCAACACCTTTTGTCGCCAAGTTCCAGAGGAAGAAGACGGAGAGGTGGTCATGGGCAACGTCAAGGTCTTCTTCCTGGGCATCTGGGACTGCGTCAACTCGGTCGCCGTCATGGAGAGGACGACACCCGTGCCGGCACCCGTTCCCGGGACAGCGCACTTCATCCGTCACGCCGTGGCCATTGACGAGCGCCGCGTCAAGTTCAAGCCTGCCCTGTTCGCCCAGGACACCGTCAGCGCGGAACGCAACTCCGAGGACATCAAGGAGGTGTGGTTCCCCGGCGGGCACAGCGACGTCGGCGGCGGCTGGCCGGCCGTGGTTGACGAATCGATGGATACTAGGACGGGGAAAATGTCCTTTTGGACGCGCATCAAGAACCTGTGGACCACGACTAAAGGTAACAAGCCGTCGCGCGATGTCAGGGGCGACCCTTTCCAGATGAGCGACATTCCCCTGGATTGGATGATCCGCGAGATGGAACTCGTGGGTGAGAAGCACCCTGATTCCGCCGTCAAGTGGGCCAAGAGGAACGTCGAGGGCTTCAAGCATGCTTTCCGGCGTTCTAGGGACCAGGCGCTGAATGGATATCTGCACGATTCGCTTGAGTTTGGCCGTGGAACTGGTCTGTTCACTGTTCTTCTTTGGAAGTTTATGGGTAAGTCATGCTTCCATTGGGCGTGGTGCCTTGGGGTATCTGCATGCGTGCATTTGCTAATGTCTGGCGTTTTCGAAAAGAATGGCTCCCGTTCATTACTCGCTGGGAGCTGGAAGGCAGTGGCTGGGTTAATACTCGCTTCCCACTTAACAAGGGTTCGACCAGGGATATACCCCGTGATGCGGTACTCCACGAGTCCGTCCTCTGGAGGCTGCACAACGACAAGCAGTACAATCCGCCCAACAACCATGGTGGAACTGGGGAGCCGTGCCTGAAGAACGAGAAGAAGGGCGTTGCCAAATTTCAAGGTCTCAGCGATCCAGATGAGATCCATGCTGGTCATCATATTTATAAGTTCTCGGCAGAGTAGGACCATTGCCAGCACTCACTGCCATTGTCGTCATCGAAGAGGAAAGAGAAGGCGAAACTCAGCAGTGGCACTGGCTGGTAACGTCATCCTCGCTGGAGGCTCTACAGTAACATGAGTTTGTAATATTGAAGGATTGAGGTGATAGGTTAGGACAAGTACGACTAGAATGTGAAAAAAAAAAATACATGTAATATGTTGGCGATTGTAAGTTTCAATCTGTCACGTTCTACATGTACTCCATTTCATCTTTTGTTGTATAGAATTGCTATTTTTTAATGATAAGCAACTCCTAATGTACAGGTACTATAACATGACCATCATATGCTATATTGATGTATTCCACGACACGTTATCGGATCCGATCCCTTTCCGACTATGTGGTCCTGGCCAACGCCTCAATCACTCTAGGTCTGAGCGGCCAGCTGGGTGACCTGGTCAAGCAGGTCCTGGTCCTCACCAGCAGCGTTCTTAAGGACCTTGTCCCTGAGGTGGTCAACCTGCAGACCGGCAGCAGTAGGAGCGTTGCCCTATACGAGTTTCTCTGGTTAGCAAACATTGAACACAGAGACATTGACAGAAAGACGGGGGTAAAGGAGAATGATGACATACCTGAGCAACCTGGACCCTGCTGACCTGCATCTCCAGGAAGAACTTGGGCACCTTGATGGCGAGGTTTCCGTCGACACTGCGCAGACCGGCCTCGGTGGCCAGGTAGACGTTGAGCTGGTCCTGCAGGGTAGCGAGGTCGGTGTCGGCCGGGTCGTCGGCGGTGGCGAAGGTGTCGAGGGCGAACTGCAGAGGGCTGTCGCTGGACTGGGAGAAGTCGACGTCGCTGAAGGAGGTGGACCCCGAGGTGACGTCGGGAACGCCGTCGATGGTGGTGTCGCTACCGCAGGTGATGGACGACTGGATGGAGGCGACAGAGTCCTCCACCTCGGCGGGCAGCTCCGTGTCACCAACAACAAAGCAGGCACCCTGCTGGCGCGACTCGAGGGGAGCTATAGTGGAGTTCACTGTCAGCCTGGCCCGATATTTTTGGAGATAGCATGCACAATTGGTGATGCCATAAACTTACCGGCACTGGCGATGGAGGAGAGGCTGGCAATGGCCAGGGCGACGGAAGAGGCGTAACGCATGGTGAATGGGGTTTGTACAAACAACAAGAAAGTTATTGAGTAAAAAGGTGAATGGAGGTGAGTGAAAAATTGACAGGACCAGCTGAAAATAAGAGGATTAGAGAAACGAATAGGCAGGACCGGCTGCAAATAGAAATGGAGTTGATGGTTTGTGAGAGGGATAGGTTGGAACGGAAAGACAACAAAAAAAAGAAGGGATGGCATTGATATTTATCTCATAGTCCAAACCATTTCCTTTTCCTAGACCGCATCTCCTTTTGGCTTGGGTATGCGTAAATGGGATATTACAGGTTCGTCTATACTCGTACAGGTTGTGTTTCACAGGATACTACTAAGTCTAAGGGTCAAGGTTATACGAGTATCCACGGGGCAGGCCAAGGCTCAGGATATGGCTGGGCATGTGCCGAATGTTGGCTCCGGCGGTTCTGCCGGGGGGAAGTCTTCTGACATATAGAGTATGGGGTATATTTGAGGGGGCTTTTTGTTCGTGAAAGAATTGATATTGAAGATTGATAATTCCCCATCACCGGGGTTGAACTAGCAAAAAGGACTAATTGCTACGTCATTGTACCTGTGGCTAGTGATCTTGGTGGCTGTGTTATCAATCTCTCAATCCTATAAGAGAAGCAGGTGATGGATTGAACCTTGGAAGTTGGGCTCTGTCTCCAAGTTCCAGTCCTTCCTTCAACGTTCTTTGTTGCCAGTCACTGCGTGCTCCGTAGGTCCAAGCATCGTGACCCCAATTCTGAATCACAGGGTTTCAGGTTTCAGGGGGCATGGGCAAGTGTCAAGGGGGCGGATCGAGCCGCCGCAGAAAACGCTTGGCAGGAACCCCCGTATGGGTCAAATAAGAACAGGGGTTCGCTACAGGTACCATAAGGCGGGAATAAATGAACGGTACGTGCATTTACTAAGAAATTAGCCGGTGAGACGAGTACCAACAATCGAGTCCCATAACACAGGTACAATTGAAGGTAGAGGCACGCATTATATCGCATTTAGCACAACAATAGCTCTCTGCTTCTAGTCCTTCTTGGTGTTTTATTCTTCAATGTTCTCTCCCTGACCTGTTCCGTTCTCAAACATCAATGCCAATACAACCCTGGAAATAGGAAAAAACCGAGCACCCCATCGGTTAGTACTCCAGGGCCATAGCAGCGATCAACTCGTCCGTATTATCCCTCTTCTTAATCCTGAGGTCGACGCCAGACTGCCGAGGAAAAATGGAGTTGTGGATGGTCCACTCCTTGTCCGGGCTAGCGAGCTGGAAGGAGAAGAGGGAGACAAGGGTAGCGATGGCCTTTGCAGCCTCCATCTTGCCGAGGTTCATGCCGATGCACTTGCGGGAGCCGGCGCCAAAGGAGAGGTTGGCAGCGTTGATGGCGGCGATGCGGTCGCGGAACTCGTCGTCGGACTCGTCGTCGGCCCGGAGCCAGCGCTCGGGGCGGAACTCCTCCGCGTCGTCGCCCCAGACGGCCTTGTTCCGGTGTATAACGTAGGCGTTGAAACCGACGTCTGTGCCCTCGGGGACGAACGAGCCGTCGCGGTCGGGCAGGTTCAGCCCGCCGCGGGGCACCACGCGCTCCTGCGCGAAACAGTCTCCCGGCAGGTAGCGCAGGCACTCTTGCGTGACGGCGTCGAGGTAGGGCAGTTGGCGGGCCTCGGCGTACGGGACGGGCATGGCAGTGAAGGCGCCCGACGCTGCGGCGCCGACGATCTCGGCCTCGAGACGCTCGTACACGTGCGGGTGCCGCAGCGACAGGTACATGATCGACCGCAGGCTCACGGCCGTCGTGTCCGCCCCGGCCGCCAGGTTGACCAGCATGTATGATAGGATCCGGTACACGTCCACGACGTCCGGGTGCTCCTTCTGTGCCTCTAGGTAGCTATCCAGGAAGTCGGGCTTGGCCGGGTCGTGTCCGTCCCCATTGGCCTGCCGGCCCATCAGGTGGCCCAGGCCCATGGCCGTGATCGCTCCGAATGCCGGGGGGCCGATCCGCACTATCGGGTTCTTGTCGAGCAGCTTGTCTAGCTTCGGGTTCATCCCCACCGTCACCAGGTAGTCCATGGCCTTCTCAGACACTCTGAGCGTTCCGTCGAAGTCGTACCCTTTCTCTAGGTAGCCGAGCTTCTTGCTCCATGTCGTCATGGCTACGGCATCCCAAGCAACTGCACCACGTTAACATCCGTCAGTCTTTGAGCATCTCCTCTCTCGCGTATGTGGGTCAATGACAGCTAGGCAACACTGAACCTACAGAACAGAGCCCAGGCGCCAAAGTCGAATGACTGTCCAAACTTGCCGCCGTCGCCGGCGAAACGGTCATTTAGGTTCTTGCATAGCTCCGCAATGGCAGCAGAGATGTGCGGCTCTAGAGGCGCCACGCCCCGGGGGCTAAAGTACTTGGCGATGGGCTTCTTCATCCGGGCGTGTTCCGGTGCGCGGACCTCTGAGAAGATGTTGTAGACGATCTGTCTGTCTACGACGGCGCCACTCACAGCGTGCCATTGCGTCTGAAAATATTGTTAGTTCTGTCTTGTCCTGCACACATTGTTGCATACATGTGTGCTTCTATACCATGGAATCAGGGGCACGTACTTTTTGCCAGACCCCGCGGACGTCAAAGCACGTCTGGATGAGCGAAGGGTAGTCGAGGTCGAGGTAGTTGGGACCCATGCGCACCACGGGGCCATATTTTTCATGCAACTCCTTCGTGATGAGATGCATGTTGCCCCGATAGGCATAGTACATGCGGTAGAAGTTGGTCCATGCTATTTCAAGTCAAGATTAGCCAGGTGAATAGTACTCCCTACATGCGACCATATATTGTTCATTGACGTTTTGACATGTCCGTTAGAGGGGCCGGGGGCCTAGTGCCCGCGCAAACGTACCTCCTAGAACAGGCCCGGGGTACTTCCTCAAGGGCGAGGTAAAATGCTGTATCGAGACCCAGAGGATTGTAGAAGCCAGAGGGACAATCACAAAGAGCACGATGGGGTTGAGCAGGAACACCATTTCAACGAGGCCTTCTGACTTCGGAATTCCAGACCGATTCCCCTCTTCTGTGCTGTTCGTGTCCATGCTGGGCACGTTGCTAGATCCGGAACGAGGGGATGGACACTAGACGATTATTGTTTTTGAACGTTTTGGCCCTATTCGGACTTTGGCTCACACAATTCGAGGAGAACATCTGATAAACATGAAGAGATTCGAATCCATATCCCACAATGAGCGACGAAAAGATTGAACTCTTCAAGAAACCCCTAGCACGTTTATTTTTTATTTATTAACCAGGCAAGAAAAATGATTGTCTTCATTATTAATGCCTTGCCCTCGTCAGGCTCACAGAACACAGAGTACTCCGCAATTGACGACATGAGGCGAATAGCTGGGAATTCTGGAGACGGATATGAAGACTCTTTCTGCATATTGCGCTGCACGACGTGCATGGTACACAGATGCAGGATCCGTAATTGTATATCAACTCCGTACGGGAGTAGTCTTGGGGACAAGAAATTTAGCAAGGTTGACCGTTATTTCACAAGTGATTCGCTACGAGTACCGGTGTACTCAAGAAAGCTGCCGAGATTCACGTGTTGTTGATTGTTGGTTCCGGGTTGCAGATGGACTTACATCAATCAATGTATGCAACCCCACCACAAACGTTTCCCCTCCTGCCATTGAATTCTACCCTCTACATGCAGGCACTGACGAGAGTCGGAGAAGAATCATTAAAATACATATACATGTATGACTTCATATTGTAAAAGAAGAACCAGTTCTGATTCGGTTCAATAAGGAGTGAGATAACGTCATTGTATGCTTGTATTTGTGTGTGTCAGGATGGAGGAGTATTCTTCCAAATTCATCCCAATTGTAGATGTAACCCTAAACCCTGGAACCCTTGACCCGCCTGCCAATACTCGTATTGACATGTAAGTGTATCCGCACTGCCGCGTAAGAGACCCGTTGACCTGCAGCAACCTATCTTTTGCACCCCAATCAGTCACTCCGAGTACTTCAACAGCCAAGATTATACAAAGGACGTTGTGGGAACCATTGTCTGGCACTCAGCAGAAGCACCGCAATGACAATGGGTTGCATTAGTATCCTCGTGTGCCGTCCGCTTTTCAAGACGCGGCTCACGAGATGGACGTCAGCCGACGTCAGTAACCAGAACGGATGCTGGCTGGCCAACGGAGGCAACAGAGGCGGACAGGGACAGAGCGTCTTTGCGGGGCATACTATCGGTGGAGGAGAGCCCTAGACAGGACTCGCGCCTAGTGTCTCGTTGTAACCAAATCCAACCGTCTAACCGGCATCGGCAGCGGTGCCTGTGTTTGTGTCTTCCCTGCCATCGTACAAGGCTGTGTCCGAGATAGCCCCTAGAGAAGTGATGCTGCCATGATGCTATAGCCATCAGTCGTTAGTGCATGTTTTTTACTCGTAAACGTCAGGCAGTCTGGTCGCATACTGAAGCCCAATACAAACCGAGTATAGCAGGGCCATCAACAGAACCCGTGGTTGTTGCAATGACCTCGTCACATAGTATTCTCATGTTTTGGTGCACAAGGTGACATTTTCGGCCGTAGTTTGTGGAAATCTAGCACAGCGTTAAGACAAGAGTTCGAATTTGCTCGCAACCTGGGGGAAGAAATACCTCGATCGACTCTAGATAGCCCGGCATCTGGTACGGCTCTATGTCGCAGTCGGTAGGATCGGGATCGGGCCCGTAATTGTGTACCGTTAGAGAGTTGATAGTTTCGCCCCCGGGGCCATCAATATCAAAGCGGATAATGTTATTGGCGTCGAGTCCCCATGGTCCTGCTTTGCGGCATTCCCGAGGAACATGGTCACTATTATAGTGGAACTCGATGTTCGCGTTGCTGGACACTGATACGCCTGTCAGGAATTTGAGGTACTCGCCTTTATCCCCCCCAAACATTGTCCAGCTTAATGGCTCGTACTTGAAGATGGCATTCTGCCTAGCCACGAATGTCCGTTCGTTTAGACAAAGGCTTGTCTTGGGAGCGCGAGGATACCACAATGCTGAGCCGTGCAGGTCGCAGTCGCTTTGTTGGCCGCGGAACCGTGCTGAAAGGCTGACCATCTTGTAGCCCTGTACTGCATGTCAGCGGTGGATTGCCCGAGACATAGATTGATAGGACGCAACGGGCTTACATCGAATCCGGCGCCGATTTCCGTTATTAGTTCCGGGAGTACGAGACGTTCCGTAATGGGGGTGTCATCTGGGGAACCAATCCATGGCAATGACTGACGATTGTCAAGAACGCACTGGATCGCGTGTATACCCCTTGAACCGACGGCTAGTCGTAGTCCAGTTAGGCGTGAAACAGCCACGATGTGTTCCTTTTCCGCCCTGTATCCCAGATGAACATCTTGCTGGCTAGTTGAGATGAGCCTGATACCACACAAGTATGCCACATTGCCGGCTTGGACGACGGAAAAGGCCAAGTGCGAGAGCCGGTCTGGAGCGACGGAAGCGTGACGCTCATGGAAGCGGCGGCAGCCTCGGTAGAAGGACACATGGGGATCGAGATAAAGGTCCCCTGCGACCTCGAGCAGCGTCGTGTCAGCCTCCTGAACATGGACCTGTGTCACCGAGGACTCTATCCACTGCAACTGGAGTATGTTCTTAACATACTCAGCCAGACGCCACACCCTCTCACGGTTCTTCATCCCGGGCGGGCCATTGGCCGTGCGCCGATACAGCCATAGCCAGTCACACGACTTTTCCCATTCTTTAGACTCAAAGACCCAATGGCGATCCGCAACGGGCGTGATCTTGAACCTAGAGGCCCAGAATTGCCCAGTGTAATATATAGGATAGAATGACCGGAGGGCTAGGCGAGCGTTTAAATAGTCCTTTGTGGATAGAAGAGAAGAGATGTAGGCTACTATTTCTTGGGGCATATTGGTCAAGACATCGTGGCCATTGAGGAGGCGTATGGCCGTACCTTCGGGGGCGCCAGGCGGGGAACGAGTCTCATGAGGGAGCAGTTGTATCTCCGGCACGAGATACGGGTCGGACCTCTCAAAGGACAGATGTCTAATAAAAAAGTCCTCCTCCCAGGGATAGGCTTCATCCCAATTAAAGACGATGCCGCCGAAATCGTGGTCCCAGCTAACGTGCCCATGCTTTGGCGCAAAGTGATATGGAAGCGAACAACAGGCGTCAAAAAACCGTCTCCGAGGTACCGGCTGTGGTGAACATACTTCTTCTAGAAGGGACCAGCAAGCTGGGTGAAGAGGAAAGCCGTACGGGCCATTCACGCCTTCTAGTGTTTCGCGGAAAACTACCATCTGGACACCAGGACCCGACGTGTCCCAGTGTCCCCCAAAGTCGAGCGGAGGCGCCAGGCGTGTCCTCGGCAGGAATTCGAAAAGGCCTACCCCCGAGACCGATATGCGCCCGTCCAGTGAATAGACTATCGCGGTAAGTGTTCGATCAGACGGTGGAAATCAGGTACATGTATGTCGAATTGTGTCTTACGGACGCGGTACATGTCATCCCAACAAGGGCCCGGGGTATCGTGCTGCCCGATGGAGCATCCGCATAGGATGCAATAGTGTGTATAACGGCTCATTGTGAATATGACCCAGGCGCCGCAGGTGCACGAGCTGAACAACAATTGATGTTGAACGAGGAGAGGCTAGCCGACTCGATATCTCCGCACTTTGTACAAGTAAAAAAGGACATCGAGAAAAAGAGCGCGCCCCGCCACTCCTTATGTTCACGAATGATGGCGTATACTCGTGCCTACCTCGAGCGATTGAACGCAGTGAACGAGACTGCCCGCATGTAAGGAGCTGGCGCTTACGGTGGTGTCTTTGTCGGTGCCTCAGGCCACAATGCAGATCTGTTGGTGATGAAGAGAGGAACTAACAGATACGTGCCGTTCAAATATCGCGTATGAGTCACTCGTGTCTACTCGTACATGAAGCCTTTTCTCCAATGCCAACATACGCCCAACTGGGTCACCCCAGGGTACCCGCCGACCTCGTTGATATTGTCGTGAGTCTCAGAGGCCAAGGGCAGCGTCACATTCACAACTCAGTGTGATGCTCCCAACCCATATCTTCCTCCGATGCCCATTCTGGGTGAGTAGCAAAGAAGTCATCACAATACGTCGGATCGAGCCTCATTTGCATCCAAAAGGCCGCGCCCCTCGCAGCAGCGAATGTCGGGTCATCCGAAGTGAGAAGCTCCACCCCCGTCAGCTCAGTAGCTTCCCGCTGTGCATCTGTCTCGGCCTTGGCCAAGCGGAAATCTGAGATGCTCTTGACAACCTCTTGCATCGTGGTTGCGAATTCCGGTATGCCAGATGCCTCCCCAGCGACGAGTACGAGGAATGGAAGGACAAAGCGTCCCGAAAACTCCTTTGAGTATGCGGCAACTTGCGCCAAGATGTGCTCACGGACCAGGTCCCAGAAGTCTTCCGGGCGCTCCCAGTCCTTCAGTCTATCCAGTCCATATCTCAAGTCAGTGGTGGCAAGGTGGTTATGCCACGAATCGAAGAAGAAGCAGTTTGCCAACTGAAGTGACGTGTGCAGGGAGTGATTGGTGAAGCTGTAGAGGATATGAGCACATGTATCTCAATGCATAGCGTGCACCGTCGGCTTCATCTCACACGTACCTGATAAGAATGGCGTCGGCGCCGCCCCAGAAACCTTCGGCAATTTCGACGCACCAGAGCTCCAGACACAGTTTGCGCCCATTCGCGGCGAGAATGGTATTAATCTCACCCAGATAACTCGGGTCAACAGATGCCCTGTCTATCGGCTCGATGCCTGCCAACACGAGGGCGTCGTTGATGATGCTATCGTAGGGGTCCTCGTTTTGCCACGATGTCACATACGGTGTTGTCACAGCGACAGAATCGATAACAAGGCCGAGGACAACCTCGGATTTGGCTTTCAGGGCCGTCACTGTTTTCGCCAAGATTTTCGCATCGCTGCTAGCCGGTAGGCCAACGCCCCGCAGGAAGACTCGCAGGAGGAGCCTCCATAGATCGCCAGCGGTCTTGGGGGACTGGCCGTAGAATGGGGAGGGCCTCTGGATCAGCTGTGCCATAAGCGTCGTGTACTCGTCGCTGCCGGGGATTTTCGCCAGATTTTTGACTGTCCCATTGCTGAAATGAGCGACGGATGTTCTGTAAGGAAATCTCATTGATCTGTTAGTGCATTGATGCTTGCGATTCTATCTATTCCTCTCTGCGACCGAAAAGAAGGAGAGAGGTTTGATGAAAAGGGTTTAATGTCGAGGAAGGATCTGGGGAGACTTACGCATAAGACTGGCCTAGATCGAACCCAACCCCAAGAATTGCAGCTTTGTCTGAAGAACCTTGTGCTGCATTATGACCGCTCACACTGCCCGCTGAGCATAGTGGAAAGAGACACGCAAAGCTGAGAAGGCAGAGTAAGATGGCCAGGCTTGGACGGGGCGTTGTTCTTGAAGCCCGATAGTGATAATTGTAGCTCGTGTATTCTGGCATCCTATCTCAGTACATGTGTGTATTCATGCACTATGTAATGATGGAAGACGGAAATGGAATTGCCCCGCGTCTGTAGCTGTCGTGGGCAGGTATACAAAGGTGTTGGCTTTGACGTGTCTATACATGTGACATCCATTGGGACTTGGGTAAGATTGAAGGAATATGCCAAATGCATTATCTGGCCTTTTGAATTAGGAAGATGGTATACGTATTCTCATCGACAACGTACAGTGACGGTTGTTCACTGATTTGTCCTGAATTCAATGTTGGACACAGGTAAATGTTGGAATTGCCATTGAGGCTGTCGACTATTATCGAACCCACATGTACATATACACATACACAGCAACTGCCAGTGACTATTCAACCGATGCTAAGAATCATTCTCCTTACCATCTTTCACATCTTTTGTATCCAGGCTATCTTCAGGAAGTCCACTAATCAGTGTCACTGCCCGCTCCCTTTGTTGTCGGCGCGTGAACCACACAACAACCGGCAGCCAAGCTGCCAGTGCAAGCGACGCAGCGAGGCCTGCCCGGTAACCCCGATAGAAACGAGGCGCCTCGACAGTAGGGATGAAGACCTATCATGCGTTAGTCGAGTAAGCCCCAGAGGATGAGCCCTCACAGCTGATGTCTGGTAGGTACTCACTTGATTCCACCATGTCCCTTGTGCCAAACCAATAGAGTTGAGACTCCCAATGACGATAGCACGCTCCTCGGCATCGCTCGCACACACCACATGCGTCCAGCTGACAATGATTGGGAACAGGGACTGGATGGTGCCGGCAATGTAGTACGCAAAGAACTTGGGCCCATCGGAAATATTCCAGGCCATCAGCATGGACTCCGAGACAATCTGGGTGATACAGATCAGAATCACCGACTCGACCTGGGACCCACGCCAGTCATTGTAGACTCCCGAAGCAATCATGAAGACGATGGATATCGCAGAGTAAACAGTGGGCAAGTTGTTGATATCCGGGACCGAATACCCGGAGGCTTTCAGCCACAGGGCCATGGTGGATGTCGTGGGGGCTTGGTATACAAAGTACATGAGCGAAAACCAGGTGCACTAACCATTTTAAATATCATCAGTCAGTCGGCCACTACGTTATGATGAATGGGAAGCAGCTCTTACTAGAATCCAAAAGTGCCATCGTCCCAGCACGCGCTTGAACAGCGTCCTGTCAAACCGGCCCAGAGGTTGACGATCATCCGATTCCAGGCGCTTGATGCACATCAGCCTTTCCCGGTCGGTCATCCACCAGGTCTTTGCTTTATGCATCGGGTTAGGCACCATGATGAGACCAAGAACGACCATGGGCATTGTAATGAGAAAATCTGTAACAAAAAAGAGACAAACACATTAGATCGAGCACCTCCACGCCTTGCACTTATAGGTATGAATCTCACCAATTATAAAGAGCCATCTCCATCCTCGTAGGCCGAGGTGTCCGTCCATGGTCTGGTAAATCCCAGCCTGGATATACCCGGAGAACATGGTCGCAGCGATGCCAGAGGCTGTGAAAATGCCACTGCGCTTGTTGATCTCGTGGTTCCGGTACCACGTGCCAATCATGAAATGCAGGCCCGGCCAGCTGGCAGCCTCTATGAAGCCGACAAAGAACCTCAGGGCGTATATCTGCTCGACGGTCTTGCACTTGTATATGAAGAGGACAAAGATGCTCCAGAGGAACTCTGCAGCCGGCAGATACCACCGGGGAGAGATCTTGGTGAGCAGGATCTGCGACGGGATCTGGCCGACAATGTAGCCAATCTGGAACCAGGTCACCAGCCAGTTCAGCTCGTTGCCGTAGAGGTTCAGATCCTCCTTCATGCCCGAGACGTAGGCGTTGTTGATGTTGTTCCGGTCGAGGTCCTTGGCGAAGAAGGTCAGGCAGCAGAAGGTCAAGATGGCGAGGTCCAATTTCTGAACGAGCTTCTTCTCCTCTTTGCTGGTACCGGGACGTGTCCAGAAATAGAACCCATCGCTGGTCTTTTCGTTGATCATCTCGGTGGATGATGAGGGCCCATCTTGTGAGGGGCTTATGGGAGCATCTGCCCCCTTCTTGAAGAAGCGCATTTGTGATAAAATGAAAATATCAATGATTTTTCTAAATTTGATGGTCTGAGTAGCTGTTTCTCTGTCTGCTATACGGTTCAGACATTGGCGATTCTAAATGCGAGATGGGGGGCCTTTGATCACTTTTTACACCCGTTCATGGACTTGCCAAGGCCCAATTGTTATCTCAATTGATCAAGACATTGCGCTTTTGGTAGTAGTAGTAGTGATCCCCAGACCACTCGCGACTCGGAAATGATAGCTTCATATCTGCAAGAGCATGGGAGGAGGTTAGCCAGCGGCGCGGGCCACGATAGGACAACGGCATGACACATGTCTAATGCGCCCGCTGATTTGGGAAGTGATTCGGTAAATGATACCCAGAGGTTGGTCAGATAGGCATAATCCGACTGCGACGGTAAATGTGGATGATCGCCAACAGCCGTCGGCATTTGCCGATGGATATTAAATGCTGCACTGGCTTACATGCATGTGTACGTGCATGTACGACGCTCCGCATGTCGTGACCAATTTCGAATCACATCATTGAGCTCGTGCAGTCAATTTAGACTGAAAACCCCTCCATGGAATTGAAATGCCGATTGTACTTATACCAAAAGAATATGAAGAATCCTTCTCTGTAACTTGATCCAGCCATATTCAACGGTGACGCCAAGATGACTACCACACCTCCCTCAAAAGACAGCCCAATTATAATCGTTGGTGCTGGAGCCTTTGGCCTTTCCACGTAGGTTCAATAATGGCGGCCCTCAATGGTTTAGAAATCGCTGCGACCGCTAATAATGATGCTGACGTCGATGTGAAGAGCTCTGTATCTAGGTCAATCAGGATACACCAATGTGACTGTATTCGACAAGCAGTCCTACGACGAGAATGCCTACTCAACTCTCGAGGGGGCCGACGCGGCATCAGCCGATTTCAACAAAGTGATCCGCGCGAGCTACGGTGATGAAATTGAGTACCAGCGCCTGGCCTTTGACGCCATCAAGATCTGGGACGTCTGGAACAAGGAGATCAGCAGCTCACCGCCAGAGCAACTGCCGGCAGGTATCAAGCCGACAGACCTCGTTTGGAACAACTGCGGCTTCCTGCGGATGAGCACCGGCGGCGACCTCACAGAGTTTGAGCAGGCAACCCTCCGCAACATCACGCGGGAAGGCCTGCGCGCTACACAATTCGTCATTGGTAATGCTGATGATGAAGCGCGAGCGCCAAGGTATCTCCGAGAGGGAGAGGGGGAGTGGAAATCGAAATCCGATCCTTTCCAGCGCAGGAAGCAGGGCAAACCCCTTGCTGGGGTGTTTGACAGCACTGCAGGGTTTGCTGACGCGAGCAAAGCCTGTACATGGGCGATGCACCTGTGCCGCCGGGTCGGGGTCAGATTTAGGCTGGGGGAGGTGGAGGGGCAGGTGGCATCGTTCATCAACACATCGGACGGTAAGACGATTGGTCTCAAGACGTCTGACGGGAAGGAGCATTATTCGGAACTTCTCATTCTTGCTGGTAAGCCATTCAATACCCAAAAACTGTATGCACACTTGGACTCACCGCCACACAGCCGGGCCGTGGACCCCTTCTCTACTGCCAGATGTGTCGCCCGTGCTTGAGGCAACGGCCGGCAGTGTCGTGTACTTCCAGCTCCCACCTCGGGATGCCGCCCCGGAATTGTGGGACCGCTTCTCCCCCGCCAACTTCCCCGTGTTCGCCTACGGAGGGTGGGCAAAGGGTTCCGGGATCGGCGGCTTCCCACGTACAGAGACGGGCATCGTCAAGATGGGCTACCGCGGGACCAAGTACACCAACTTTTCCGACGTCCAGGACCCCTCGAGCAAGACGAAACATCGCATCAGCGTGCCCGAGACACGCTACTGGCCCCAGCCGTCCGACCCGGCCATCACGAAGCAGGCGGTGGATGCCATAAAGGACGTTGTCAGGGATATTCTGCCGGAACTTGCTCCGATAGGCATCACGGGGTGCCGCAACTGCTGGTATACCGATAGCCTGGACAACAGCTTCATCATTGACAGGGTCCCCTGGGACAGCGGATTGATGATCTGTTCGGGGGGTTCGGGGCACGGTTTCAAGTTCCTGCCGGTCCTTGGACGAGAAGTTGTCAAGATCATTGAAGCTCCGGAAAGGAAGAACGCTGTCGGTAAGCTCTGGCAGTGGCGGACTGGTGATGATGGTGGGGTGAGAAACGGACTGGAACAGGGCGATGGAGGCCCCCGGGTCTGGAAGAAGCAGAAGATGGCAACTAAGAGAGATTGGAAGTTTTCCGAGCCTACGAAGCTTTGATTTGGGTACGTGTAGATAGATAGCCTCTTCGTAAGAGTCAATAATTGACTGAAAATTGCGTTGCACGATACATAGAGAGATTTAAAAAAGGTCTGATGTCATCCAGAAGCTATGAAAAAAAACTTACGAAACGAGGAAGGAGCGGCCCACACAACCTCACTACTTGTTCCTTCCAAAAGCCTCAACACAAACTGCATGCGAGTTATCGACATTATGCGTCACAAAACATCTGCAGTACACGAGAATGAAAAATGGAGTTGTTCAGCAGTAATAAAATCGGAATATCTTGGGAACTATGCGTATTTATCCCACCACCCACCGACTCGTGTTAATTCTTGTGGCCATTCTCGGTTGCTGCACCCCAGCCACCACCTCCCGGAGTCTTGATAATAAATCTGTCACCTGCCTTGAGGTTCACGATTCCTCGAGGCCCAAGACTGACAACTCTTCTCTTGCCATTGGGAAGCACCTTGGAAATGAGATTCTCGCCGGACGACCCGTTATCTCCCCCGTGCAGGCCGTACGGCTGCGTTGCTCGGCGTTCAGAAATCATGGAGAAAGTCAGCGGCTCCCGACACTCAATGGAGCGCACAACCCCATCACCGCCTCTATGTTTACCAAGTCCCCCGGAGCCCCTCCGGATGGAGAAGTCTCTCAGAATGACGGGGTAACGCTTCTCCAGAACCTCGACGTCGGATATCCGCGTGTTTGTCATGTGGCAGTGGACAGCACTACGTAGTGAGTGTCAATATTAGCATGCGATTGGAAAGGGAGGGAAATCGTCGCAGGAAGGAGAAATATTGCTCACCTAGCACCTTCCCAAGTTGACCCTGCCCCAGACCCGCCACATATCGTTTCACCGTATGCGAAAGAGAAGCCAGCTCCAGCTTTCTTGTTGCGGCCTCCGAAGAACCCAACGCTGTTCATACAGCCATTGCTTGCCGCGCAAGCCTTGACAGGTGTCAGCTCTTGATTGCAGTAGTGTAGAGGGGGAAAATAGACACTGGAATGCATGCACTTACATCGAATGCTCGCAGTATAACATCAACAATCCTCTGGCTTGTCTGTGTGTTGCCGGCGTAGACAGCGGCCTCGCAAGATGGGTTGAGAATGCTCCCCTCGGGATTGATGACATTGATCGAGTTTAAGCATCCCTGGTTGAGGGGAATTTCATCGTTGATCAGGCATCGCAGAGAATAGATGATGGCAGACAAACAGATACTCTTCGGCGCGTTGTTGTTTCCGACAACCTCTGGTCCAGTTCCGGTAAAGTCAAAGTCCGCACTGCCATCTGGGTTGATACGGATCTCCAGTTGGATCCTGCTACCATTGTCAAGGTAGTCCACCGCGCTGAGATTGCGACCTCCAAGCTTTTGCGCTGTGTGCTGCAGGAAGGTCCGAACCGCAATCTCGGCATTTTCTTGTATTTTGCTCATATAGAACTGCGAAGTTGTCAGTAATGATGATTAATACACTAAGCACCTCGAGGGACCAGACGACATACCTGCACCACCTGACGCGGGTGTTCCAAGAATAGGCCCTGAATGAGGGCTGCACCATTTGCGTTGGCAGCAACTTGAGCACGCAGATCTGACATGTTATCGCGTAGACTTGCGGTGCCGACGCAATCAGGATACTGAGCCGGCTCATCCACTAGAATCTTGCGCATACCCTCCTCATCAAACTTCCCATTCGACACTAGTTTGTGGCTTACAATGCTTGCACCCTCCTGATAAATCTCAGTGGCATTTGCATTTCCTGATATGCCCTCAAACCCCCCGATGTCCCTGTGATGGCCACGGGAGGCGGTGTAGAAAACAATGTCTTTTCCAGAAGCGTCGAAGACAGGCGTGATGACCGTGATATCTGGAAGGTGCGTTCCACCAGCGATGGGGTGATTTGACACTAGGGTGTCGCCGGGAACAAGGGTGTCCTTGAACCGCTCGTGTTGATATTTGACTGCATACGCCATGCTGCCCAAGTGCACTGGAACGTCTAGTTTGCCATCCATAATTAGCTGCGGAACTCTTGAAATGGGGGGTAAGTACATGTAAATGTCCATACGTGGTGCGTTTGCGACTAAGTCGCCTTGAGGTCCGAAGATGGCGCATGAGAAATCAAGCCTGCAGGAATTATTAGCCAGTCCGTTTGTCAATTGAACATCTCCAAACTCTACCTTTCTTTAATATTAATGCTCACTGCTGTTTTCTGAAGGGTTCTGCCCATCTGCTCAGCGATAGACATAAATCCTGCATATAACGTCAGAAACCCAGTTATTCTCAATTCGAACTCATAAAGGGGCTATGTGTATGTACTTACTGTGGCCGAAGATGGAAAGTTCAACAGGATCCGCTTCCAAGGGCTGTGACTCGCCATTTACGCCTTGTAAAGTAGCTGTGTCCTCGACACCCACGGAGATGACCACATGCTCCTTCAGAATTCTGGCAGTCGAGGCAGGAGAGACGAGGATAGTCTGTGTCTCATCAATGATGATAGCTGGTCCATGAATATCAACTCCAGGCACAAGGCTCCCGAGGAGATATGTGGGTGTGCTAGCCCAGCCAATTCCAGAAAAGTAAGTCTTGTTGACTTTTCCCGATGTAGGACAGGCCACTGCCTGCATGGACTTTAGCTCATCGTAGAGGTTATGCGTCTCGCGTTCGTATTCCTTGGAGACTCCCCGGACACGGATGTCATCGACAATGATGCTGGAAGAGGGCAGCAAGAATGTGAATTGTTGGAGATGCATTTTGTCGAATTCGCGTTTGAAGTCGCCATCCTTTGGAAGACCAATCATGAGCTGCGTGTCTGTACCGTCGTAACGAAGGTTCAGAAAACACTGCATCTCCACGTTGTCTGGCGACGACAGGCCTTGGTTGAGAAGGCCGTCGAGGGCCCGGGACTTCAGAGACTCGAATCTGCGTGAAATCTCAATCTCCGTGTCCTTACAAAGGACAAGCGAGCTCGGCTCCTGGACTTCCTCAACCATGTTCGCCAAGGCCATGCCGTATGCAGAGAGAATACTCGAGTACTTGTGGATTACCACAGTGTCGATCCCGAGTTCCTTTGCAATGGAACATCCGTGTTGACCGCCAGCACCGCCAAAGACGGCGAGTCTGTGAGAGCTTGGCTTATATCCGTTGCCTTCAGCGAGCTCCCTGATAGGCCGACACATGGCTTCGTCGGCGACAGACAGAAAACCCAAGGCAACCTCTTCCGGCGTCTTGTTCCCCTTGGTTTCCGCATTGACCTTGACTGTGAGATCCATGAACTTGGTCCGCGTTATATCAATATCCAGTGGGAGATTTTCGTCGGGACCGAAAATACTCGGGAAGAACTCGGGAAGAATACGTCCAAGAAACAGGTTGGCATCGGTGACGGTGAGTGGCCCGCCCTTCCTATAGCAAGCCGGTCCCGGGTGTGCTGAGGCGCTCTCCGGACCAACGGCGAACAGACCATTTTTCCAGGAAAGAATGCTGCCGCCACCAGCAGCGACAGTGTCAATGTTCAGCTGGGGTGATTGGACAGTGATGCCGGCAGTGGTGGTCTCGAAGACATGGCTAAGATGGCCGTCATAGCGACTGATGTCTGTCGATGTGCCGCCCATGTCGAATCCAATAACAGGTACCCCATCATCCGCATGCCAGGTCGTCTTTGCGTAGCCAAGAACACCGCCTGCCGGTCCGGATAGGATTGCTCGTAGGCCGGATAGCCTTGATATATCGACCAGGCCACCGTCACTTTGCATAAACTGACAGCGTGTTCCTAGAAGAGACCCCTCGAAGCCGTTGCGAAAATTGGTGATGTACCTCTTCATCTCTGGGGTCAAGTACGCGTCTGCGCTGGCACTCATGCCTCGTGAGATGAGCTTGATCATTGGTATCAAGTCTGACGAGGTCGATATGTTGGTAAACCCCATATCGAGCGCGAGATCGCGGACAGCTCTCTCGTGATCCGGAAAGCTGTAGCTGTGGGCCAGACATATGCAGATAGTCTTGAATCCTCGATCTAGAAGACCCTGTAAAGAAGACCTTGTTTCGTCCAGGTCAAGTGGCTTCAGTATCCGAATCACATCGCCGCTTTGACCAATCCTGAGTGCTGACTCTGACTCTACGTCGATGGCTCCTGCAGGAAACGGGTCTTTGGCTGAATCTTCCATGGTAACGCGTTCCTTGATCTCGACAATTGTCTCGTAGAGAACATCGGGCTTTTTTATGTCCAGATCGAATAACTTGGGACGTGCCTGATACCCAATCTCAAGTGCATCGCGAAACCCCTCGGTGATCAGAAGAGCCGAACGCTCCCCTTTTCGCTCCAGGAGAGCATTGGTCGCCACGGTACTGTGACTTGTGTGTAAGCTTCATTGTATAAGACCACGTCGTCATAGTATTTTCGTTGAACTCACGTTCCCATACGGATAATTCCAATTCGATCCGTCATTATTTTGGAATCTCTAGCTTGCGTCTCGCCAGTGAAGATCTCCAGGATCCTACGAATGCCCTCTGTAGGGGCATCATCGTAGTTGGAGGGATCGACGGACAACAACTTGATGACGACGTCATTTTGGCCAGCTTCTTGGGGTATACCAATGCAGTCTGTGAAGGTGCCGCCGCGCTGTCGATACAAGCTTGTCAGCATTGACCGTGCATACATAGCCGGGGGAATACAGCAAAGCAATAATAAAACTCACGTCAATGAAGATGTCAATCTTCGTGTTCCCAGTGCTGTGAGGCATGTTGTATTGGTAGCATGGAACTCTCCTTCCCAAAGAAATGAAAATGGCGCTTCGTCGTACATGCGCTTACACATGCAAGGATGTACTGCCAGTCATAAATGCCACTCTTTTTGTAATGGCAAGTTTAAGAGCTCAGATACATGCTCGCATTAATACACGGCCATCGACTCTTAGGGACTTTCATCTCGCCCGACGCGAATGTCAGCACAAGAATGTAACCAATTCCGACGTATCGGCGTTCAAACACTCGTCGGGATTTTCCGACGGGAACCAGCACTCAGTAGTAGACGATACTGTCCATCACAGGAATCGGCCTGATACAACCGATAAGCTGCGGGGGTGCATCGGCAAAGTCCTATTCCCGGAAGGCGTTTCCCGGAATGTGCCTGGCGCCTTCCTTCCACGTCAATTAAAGGCCTGCGTCCATGTTTTTGCAATAATTGGCATCAGACACATTGAAGATTGACTTACACGAAGTTCCAAACAAACTACAGACAACCATCCATGGAGGAATCACCAGATGCCCGGTCGCCATCTGGTGCGATCACAATTGCAAGGCTCCGAAGAAGTTCCCGTGCGTTAGATAAATCCAGTCTCTTCAATCGATTCGACATGCATACTCAGACTATGTGAACCACAGAAGCATGTCAAAGGTGTCGTAGGAGGAAGCAAAAAGTGATTACCACCCATGGTGTATTCAATTGTGTCCCTAAACCTCATCCCACGCTTACTGACACCTCATTCCCAGTGTGACCTGCGCTACCCAAAGTGCTCAACATGCCAAGCGTCGCATGCACCATGTCTAGTATACGACATAGAGAAGCAAGCCGAGATACCGCGGGACTACATCTCATCGCTTGAAAGTCAGGTTGCCGCCTTGAAGTCAGAGCTGAAGCAAGCCCAGACATCTGCAGCGGCTGCCACCGCCGCGGCGAGCGCCGTGTCCCCTGATGATGGTCAGACGCCAGCGTCCTCCGCTCCTTCCACGTTGTCCACATCAGACGTACTTGCCGGTGACCCGCAAGAAATGGTCAAGTCGATGGGCTTGGTTCTTCTAGAGAGCAGTAACCAGCCGCGCTTCATGGGCACGAGCAGCGGCATTACGTTTGCTAAGATGGTCCTCGCCGCGATCAGACGGGACGTTTCGGAAGGAGAGACCACGCCTTGGCCACGACTATCCAAGACGTCCGATGGACTTCTGGCAAGTCCGTCCGTTTATACTGCCTCGTCCCTGCCGCCGAGGCATGCCGCAGAACACATCGTCTCCGTGTACTTTTCGTTCCGTACACCTCATGCACCAATTCTGTCGCGCGCGAGGGTGCGTGACATCTTAAAGAATGTGTATAGTGCTCTGGAGTCACGCACTGAAGTTATGGAGATGGACTACTTTATACTGCACATGGTCTTGGCGGTTGGACTGCATAGCATGTCGACGGCGGGTGGACTGCAACCCCCTCAGAGCGAAGGATGTTTTAACTCAGCTCTTCAGCGCGCTGAAGGCCTTCTCTCTTTCTCGTCCAGCAATCTCGACACGCTCACCATTGTGCTTCTCCTGGCGCAGTACATATCATTCAACCCCTCCCGAGGAAGTCTATGGCAGCTTGCTGGGATGTCGCTACGGCTCTGCGTAGATCTCGGGCTGCACTGGGAGACGAAGGCGGTTTTGTCCATGCCTCGCGAAGCTCTTGACCACCGGAGACGGCTATACTGGGCCACCTATCGTCTCGACCGGTTCCTCTGTATCACGCTCGGGAGACCTTTTGGTATCGCCGAGCAGAGTATGAACTGCGGTCTGCCTGATCCCCATATTCCAGAAGAACCAAGCTCGAGCTCTGCCGCCGATGCGCATTACCAGCTGTGCGCAAACCACGTGGTCCAACTTTTTCGTCTGCAATCCGAAATAAAACACGTCCTGTATCATCAGCTCCAAGATTCCTCCTCGCTAGCCTACCCAAAGGCCAATTACAGCATTTGGTTCCCAGATATACAGCGGCGAGTACGCGCCTGGCGGGACGAGGTGCCGATCTCGACCTCTGCTGATGAAACCTTTGGGGAGAGCATCTACTCACAGGAGAGCTGGTGGGAGGCCCACTACTGCAACACCATCCTCCTTATGCACCGACCAAATCCTCTCATCCCCGTTCCCCACCAAGACTCCCTAAAAGCGTGCTTCGACGCAGCTCGCAAATCTATCCAAGTGACCAAGGCAATGCAGCGAGGGTGCCGAATAAGCACCATGTGGGTGTGGGTGCACCGCCTTTTTCTTGCCGGCCTGACGGTCATATACTGCATTATGCAGTCGCACCAAGTGCGCTGTACAGTCCCTGTAATAGAGGTCATGACGATCGTCCACGACTGTGCCAGTACGCTGACAGCACTCGCCGAGCGGTTCTCAGGTGCTGCGGGGTGTCGCGATGCATTCGAGGAGCTGTCATCCACGACTCTGAAGTGGCTAATTGATCAGAAAGGGTCGTCTGCTAACGGGGAGCCTGCGCTGCCAACATTTGGAAACGAGATGGATGCACTAAGAGACTTGTTGCCGGTGCCAGATACGGAAGGGGCGTTGAGCACTGATCCGGCGGCACTCTTCTTAGGCAACCCTTCAGAATTCGCGTACTTTCTTAGCTCGGAGGCTCAATGGCAGGATGGAGACAACTCATGCGGGTTTATGGGAACCTGTAGTTATGCCGACTTGTTTGCTCATCGTTGAATAATACCGGACCTGGTTGGTACATGAAACTCAATAGCCGCCAGTGACACTGGCAACTGCGCGTCTACAGACGGGGCTGACAAGCAGCTGCCTACGCTTGGGATTGGCTGGCAGATGTTGACAGCTGGGATAATGGAGAACATGAGGAACTGTGGTTTTGACATGGAGATTGCTTGAGCCGTCTGTCAGGGGCTATTGGTGGAATCCTACGAAAACTACGACCACAAGTTACGCATAGAAGCAGCCTTCCATCAAGGAAATGGTCAACGATCGATACGCATACAATTCCCATTGTGCCTTTTGTATTACTCTATTGATGCTTGGCTGTTTGCTTCCTCACATTCTATACTTAACTCGTTCACCCCTGCCCATGAACAGATTCCTTTGCGACACGTAAATACCACATATAAGAAAAGCATATGGGAACACTGACAATGCGTTAAGAGGGTACACATGTTCTTGATGTACAGTTCTTGGAATTCTTGTTTTATAGGGTACGACTATTCTATGTTCAAGTCTGACTTGTTCCAATGTGCGATACATACATTTTCCATGACAATGTCAATCCACTGCGTTCAGTGAGGGGTTTGCCCTCCAGAAGAAAGACAAGAAGAAGGAAAAACGAAGACCACCTTACAGGTCATCCTTCTCATCCCTCTTCAAGCCAGCAACGCCGACCTGACCCTTCTTCTCATCCTTGGGCGCATCAAGAGGCAGGTTGAGCCCGAGCCTCTCGCGAGTAGAGTAGGTGGCGACGCCACCCTCAGGGTCAGCATGGGTGATGAGCTCCTTGCGACGGGTGTCGACGAGGAGGCGGATGAGGTCAGGGCGCATGTAGTGGCCGCCAAAGTCGGCGAGGGCCTTGGTGAGGTGGCTCTCGTCGAGGTCGACGTCGACGTAGAGCAGGCCGTCAAAGTCCTTGTCCGGGCGGGCGACGCAGGTGCCGTCGGGCTTGTAGATGCGGGCGTGGCCGTTGTACGTGGAGGGGTCGGTCTCGGGGGCCACGCCCTCGGGGGTGTTGATGCGGAGGCCCTCCTTGGAGAGGCGCTGGAAGGGCGCGAGGGTCCAGGTGCCCGTCTCGATGGCGTAGGACGGGGTGACGAGGTCAGAGGCCGGGTCGGCCACGTTGGTCGCCGGGTCCGGGTACACGAGCGTCTCCTTGCCCGGGTAGATGGGCCAGCCGGCCACGTGGATCTGCTCGCCCGCGGCGACGTTGAGCGACTTGAGGAAGGGGTTCATGTTCTCCCAGCAGTTGAGCTGGCCCAGGCGGCCGAGCTCTGTCTCCGTCACGGACTCGAAGGTGTCGCCCGACCCGTCGCCGTACACCAGCTTCTCGACGTGCGTCGGCTTGATCTTGCGGCGGTGGTTGAGGATGCTGCCATCCGGGGCGATCAGGACCTGCGACAGGTACAGCGTCGCATGGTCCAGCTCGGAGAAGCCCATTGACACGTGGATCTGGTTGTCGCGGGCGGCGCGGCGGATGCGGCGCATCTCCTCCGAGTCGACGCGCAGGGAGTTCTCACGGTACTTCTTGAGCATCGGGAGCGACTGCTGGTACGTCACCTTCCACATCCAGTAGGGGTAGCCGGGGATCCCTGAGACTGTAAGTAAAGGGGGATCATGCAATGGGTTGAGAGTGTCAATGTGCAGTAGTACTCACAGACTTCGGGGAAGGCTACGAGCTTGCAGCCGGCATCGCCAGCCTCGTCGATAAAGTCAATCGTCTTCTGCACGCCACCCTCGAGGTCGAACCACGCGGGCTCAGAGGTGACCTGGACGTTTTCTTCTCGTTAGTGACTGTATGTGGAGGAGTATTTTGTGCTATTGGGGAGACCATACGGCGGCGGCCTTGTACTTGGTGATAGGCATCTTTTAGACGGTGAAGGTCGTAATTGAGGATAGAGTAGTGATGGTTGCTTGTTGGCTCTGATCTAATGAGGATCTGATTGTTGTTGGAAGACGAGTGAGAGTAAGGGAGCTTCCTGTCTCCCCCTTTTATAGATATTTCTTCCCAACATTGTGATTGACATCGTGTAAACCTGCAAAGGTGTATCAGCTGGATACTGTATTCTGGACCTCTTCCGTGCCCAACGTGTTCCGAAGACCTCCGACCGATATCCAGAAAAGGTTTTCGTGTCGTAGGTATCACCATGTACGAGTACGGCAGTACAGGCTGTGTGTATGGAATCAACTTGCTCTGGTGGGAGCACTCTGGATGGATGCCTGAGGTCAAGCTGTATGAATCGTAGAAAATCGTATGATGTTGGCATGTCACCGGGTTGATGAGGCTCCGGAACGAGTCTGCAGAGTCAATAGTACTACTGGAACGTATCCCGTCGATCCATTGATCATAGTCAACGATATCATTGCTGCGGCGGCTCCCTTTACTACCTCCATGTATACGGCCCGGTCATCGTTGTCGTTTAAAGTGTGGGGCCCCGGCCGGCAGATGACGAGCGTTGGTTCCGACTGCCGTTCGAAACGGAGGCGAGGCCTAAAGAGGCCCCGGCCGGAACCGATGATTCCGTCTTGTAGTTTTAACGTTCGATGGTGCCAGATGCCGAACACCGAGATACTCCGTTTTCGCGGGAGACGGTAAGTACATGGTGTATATGTTATATTTGGTGTCACCTGCGACGACTTACTCGTGTAATAATTGACTGCCTACTACGGTGTACATGCAATAGACACGCCCTGTGTGAGAGCGACCCTTTGGTTGGGGTAAGGGTGAAACCGGGTGTTACGTTGAACAACAATTGATTTAGGCGACAACATGTCATAAATGCGACCTATATTATCAATTGAGTGTATACGGCAGTGAATATCGGTAAGTCATGAGAATACTCCAATTGGTTGTCCAAGGCAGAGTATTATTGCTCGGAGTGAGTGAGTCTGAATGAGCGCATATTGAAGGGGGGATGCCTCTCGTATTCGTACAAGGTCAGTTCTAGACGATCAACGATCTGGTTTCAATTGGAACCCCTTTATTTCATCTCACTGGCAATATCCCCAAGGACGCAGAGCCGATTGAGTATATTGAAACTACAAGAAAAACAACAGTGCTTCGCTGCGAATGCTCTATCTCTATGCCTTTTTGCTCCCTCTGGACAATACGCTGGAGCTCCAATACGAGCGATGGTACCATGCTACTGTGAAAGCACGTCACGTCTTCAACCACCAAAGATTCAATTACATACGCTGTATTCGAGAGCGTATCAACCATTAGTATTAGAAAACAAACGGATAATAGTTTCAACAACCGCTTCTTCCCCTCTACCCCTCACTTTGCTGTGTTTGAATACCCTCACTCACACTCACTCACCCTCCTCCCTCCGTAAATCTCCATCACCAAGTACAATTTACCATGTCAACCACAGCTACTACCACTTCGACCGTCACCTGGGTCACCCCTGCTGCCCAGCCGCCTCCGGGCCAACCCGACATCGCCTACGCTCCAGACTATGATAACTGGCAGGCTCGTGTGGCCAGGCGACTCGCCGAGGGCAACCTCCCCACCAAGGTGCCCGAGGGGTTCCCGGAAAAGTTGGAGGGGGACCTGGTTTGGGAGGGTTCGACACTAGCAGAGACGTACGACTGGACGTACCAGCTCAATCCCGAGCAGCTAGCCGAAATTGATGGAGCTGTAGCTCACTTCAAGTGTTAGTGTTTTCTTGTGAACTGTTTCATCTCTCTCTTGTTATGCTTCAGTGTGATGAAATGGACATGTCCATGAGTGGCCAGTGACTGACTCTAGAGAGGGTCGATCAAACAGCCCTTGGACTTTCCCTTGGTCACATCAATGCAGAGACGTTCCCGCTACCTAAGCTCCACCCGGAGCTTCGTCGCCTGTCGGGCGAGCTGCACAACGGCCACGGCTTCTTCGTCATCCGCGGCGTTGACGTCGACGCCCACACCAGGGAGGAGAACGTCATCATCTATGCCGGTATCTCGTCGCACATTGCCGGCCAGCGAGGTCGCCAGGACCACAAGTACCAGGGACAGCCTGCCGACGTGGTCCTCGCGCACATCAGGGACCTCAGCCACTCCGACCCCAGCAACAACAAGGTCATCGGCAGCCCCGCCTACACCACTGACAAGCAGGTCTTCCACACCGACGCGGGCGACATTGTCTCGCTGTTCGCCCTCGGTACCGCCAAGGAGGGGGGTGCCAGTAAGCTCGCTAGCACTTGGAGGGTGTACAATGAGATTGCGCGCACGAGGCCCGACCTGATCCATACCCTGACTGGGACGTGGGACATGGAAATGTATGTTGAACTAACACACTCCGTTGCCTACACTACTCCCAACAGTTACACGTACTAGCACTCTGTACATGTATCATTGGAAGGTAGCAATGGGGTAGTAGTAGTATCGACACTGACATTTCGAGAATTGTAGCTTTGACAAGACCGAAGGCAAGCCCTGGATTGAGAGGCCCCTTCTGAACCTGCTGGCGGCCACCGACAAGAACCCCCAGAGGGTGGCCCTGCAGTATGCCCGGCGTTCTCTCGTGGGATTCGGTGCCCTCCCGCGCAGCGCAAACGTCCCTCCCATCACTGAGGCACAGGCCGAGGCCCTCGATACGCTCCACTTTACCGGCGAGAAGTATTGCGTCAACACCGAGTTCCAAAAGGGCGACATGCAGTACATCAACAACCTGGCCATCTTCCACGCCCGAGATGGCTTTGTCGACCAAGGCGAGGATCAGTAAGTTGAGAGACCACCAAGCGCATGAGAGTTGCCAGAGCTGACAGAACGCGTCCCCTTTCCCCCCCGCTTCTAGGCGTCATTTGATCCGTCTGTGGCTGCGTGACCCTGAGAATGCGTGGCCCACCCCCGAGGTTCTCCAGGAGAGGTGGGACACCCTCTACAAGGGTGTCAGCCCGGAAAACCAGGTCTTTCCTCTTGAGCCATTTATCCGCAGTGCGTCGAACAAGAATCGGTAAAGGGTCCGTGTCTAGTTAGAGTTATGCACAATGGTCGTCTCTATTGTTGGTGACCATTTAACATTGAGTGGTGTTGAGTGCGACTGGTAGTGTGATAACCTGGCTCAGGACACACGGATGGTAGACTGGGTATCAAAGTAAGAAAGAATATATTCAACGTATATTAGTCAGTGTCAATAGCATTTGGGTCGGCGACAGGTTGCAAATATGTGCTGCTGTCTCTTTTCCCTGTCCTTTTTCCTCGTTGTCGGTTTCATGGTTTTGTTGGCATCGTCATTATCCGATGAATTCGAGAGCAACCATTTTACCTGATTGGCCCTCCCAAATATGAACCCCGACGACATTGTCGAGCCATGGCAACAGAAGCCTCATTGTTTGCGGTGCGGTGCGGCACACATAATACCGATGATTAATAGTGGCCGATTTCACCATTGGTGACAATAATCAAATCGTCTTCATTGTTTCAAACTTCACCCCGCGAAACATATTCGTTGAGAAAGGCCATGACAATGTCTCGTCAAACGGGAACACACCCGGCTAGAAGGGTCCCAAACGCTTCGACAACTGGCGTCCATGTCCCTTTTCTTCAGTCATCGAGCCTTCCGAACAAGTCTATCCAGCCTTTGTAGTTTTCCCTCATTGCGCCCTTAGCTAGAACACTGCCAATGATAGACTTTGTCGCATTAATGAGGATGCACGCTGCAGGTTGTTGGTCTGGATGCCATTGGAGCTTTGTGGAGTATGTGGGGTGCGAGTACGACTCGCAGGTGCGTGGCTTGGCGACGAAGAAACTTGACGTGCCTTACTCATCAGCCCAAAGGTCCATTTACACCACGTGACCTGTAAGCCCTGGCCTCGCAAACCGAGAGACCAGGTGTGTGGGGTCGACCACAACGAACACGGACCAATCAGGAAATTTTTCGGTAGTGGCCCTGGAAATTTCGCCCACAAAAAAAACCACAAGCCCTCGTCCCTCACTGCCTTTTTTCTCCCACGCTGTGCAGCCTCTTGTCAAACCTCACTCCATACTAACCCATCAACCCACCCAGGTCGCCCAAGATGAGTGTAAGTTTTTGGGATCACCGACGACTTCCAATTCGACTTTGGCAAATACTAATGGACAATGGACAATAGCACCGCAAGTACGAGGCTCCCCGCCACGGTTCGCTGGCCTACCTGCCGCGCAAGCGTGCCGCCCGTCATCGCGGAAAGGTCAAGTCGTACGTCTCTTCGAAAACTCCCCCCGAAAAAAAAATCTTCCTCTGGTGTTTTTGAAAAGCGAACAGGCGGCTAACAGTTTATACCCTTCTCTCTCTCAACAGCTTCCCCAAGGATGACCCCAAGAAGCCCGTCCACCTGACGGCCACTATGGGCTACAAGGCCGGTATGACGACGATCGTCCGTGACATGGACCGTCCCGGCGCCAAGGCCAACAAGAAGGAGGTCGTCGAGGCTGTTACCATCGTCGACACCCCACCTGTACGAACAATGCAGCCCGCTTGGCTTTTGTGCCTATGGCTAACATCTTTTTTTTTAGATGATCGTTGTTGGTCTTGTGGGCTACATCGAGACTCCCCGCGGTCTCCGCTCCCTCAGCACCGTCTGGGCTGAGCACCTGAGCGACGAGGTCAAGCGCCGCTTCTACAAGAACTGGTACAAGTCCAAGAAGAAGGCTTTCACCAAGTACGCCAAGAAGCACTCTGAGAACTCCGGCTCCTCCGTCAGCCGCGAGCTCGAGCGCATCCAGAAGTACTGCACCGTCGTCCGCGTCCTCGCCCACACCCAGATCCGCAAGACCCCCCTCAAGCAGAAGAAGGCCCACCTCATGGAGATCCAGGTCAACGGTGGCTCCGTCGCCGACAAGGTCAACTTCGGCCGCGAGCTCTTCGAGAAGCCCTTCAGCATCGACTCCGTCTTCGAGCAGGACGAGGTCATTGACGCCATCGCCGTCACCAAGGGTCACGGTTTCAACGGTGTCACCGCCCGTTGGGGTACCACCAAGCTTCCTCGCAAGACCCACAAGGGTCTCCGTAAGGTCGCCTGTATCGGTGCCTGGCACCCGTCCCACGTCCAGTGGACCGTTGCCCGTGCTGGTCAGATGGGTTACCACCACCGTACCTCGGTCAACCACAAGATCTACCGCATCGGCAAGGGCGACGCCGACGACAACGCGTCGACCGAGATTGACATCACCAAGAAGACCATCACTCCGTACGTTTTCCACTCACTACCTCTTTCTATGCAGATGAAACAAACAAGAGAAAATCTCCTCTCCAGAGAGAAATTTTTGCTAACACTCAAAACAGTCTTGGTGGCTTTGTCCGCTACGGTGAGATCAACAACGACTTCGTCATGCTCAAGGGCTCCATCCCTGGTGTGAAGAAGCGCGTTGTCACTCTGCGCAAGTCCATGTTCACCCACACCTCGCGCCGTGCCCTCGAGAAGATCAACCTCAAGTGGATCGACACCTCTTCCGAGTTCGGTCACGGTGCCTTCCAGACCCCTGCCGAGAAGAAGCAGTTCCAGGGTACCCTCAAGAAGGACGTGGCCTCCGCTTAGAGCGGTTAAAAATAAAAGCCATGTTTTCTTTCTTGTTGTGTCTTTGTCAATTGCATTCAGGTGTCCAGAGGGTTATTTTTTCTCCAAAATAAAACGATTTTCCATTTGTTCTACTTTTTTATGGGTTACCGGAAGGGGGATTTGTTCAAAAAATGGCTTTTTTCTCCAAACGACCGGAATGAGAAGCGAGATGACCGAAAATCAAAAAGACAAAAAACATTAAAAAGGAGGTCCCGGTTTAGGAACTCCTTATGAATCTCAAAAAAGCAAAATTCCCCCCCAAAACAAAAAATATCCTCCCTCTTCAGTGGGGGAGCACCCTCTGGACTTGGCATGTGGTGAACAATAGAGATGAGAAGATAATGAAGCAAAAAAAAAAAGGAGTTAGAGATTTTTCTAATGTGATAAGATTTTCAAAAAAGTTCAAAGCAGTGTTGGCCCTTTACCTTGTAGTCACGATCATTCCACCTCTTGAAGTCATGGTTGTAGATTTGACATGTTCTTTTTGTTTTTCCATCCGTACTAGTCGAAACGTGAGAGAAGTAAAAAGAAGTGCCTGGTTTGACTTGACACCTTTGACGTCACCCCTCATTAGTGTCCACCCACCCTGGAAGCAAACCTATCACCACAAGGCCAAAAGGCTGAATAGTTGCCATGACGCATAACACTGTCTTTTACATGCAAAAGTGCACGAAGCTACGTTGGACAAACAATAGTAAACACCTGTTTCAAGTCCCCAGGATCAATCATCTGTCATCAGCAACCCGTCCTCTGACGACAACAAAAATCACCACCCTCTATCCTCCCAGCCATCGTCACCTCATTCACACCTCTCAACCCGTCAAAATGGCGTCAGACAAGGACTACATGGCCTTCCTGGACAAGGCAAACAACGACACCACCGAGGCCCAACAGAAGTCCAAGACTTCATCATCCTCCAAGGCGGGCCAGTTCAAGACGGTCGACGCGGGCACCAAGGTCCCCTCGGAGATCCAGAGTGTATGCAGAGACGCATTCTACGTGAGTGATGCGGACGAGCCGTTTGAGGGCGTTTCTCTACGCTGGAAGGGTGACAATGGACTTCCCGATGAAGGTCAGTTTTTTTTTTTTTCTTTTTCTTTTTCAAACGTCTTCCCTTCTCAATCTCTCTGTCGTTGTTGCTAACACATGTGTTGTTTAAAAACAAAAGTCGAATTCGCTGAACTCATCGGCCACAACAAACCTGACAGCGCCGACGTGACCATCCTGGACCCGCTGGATTGGGATTCCAAGGGCCAGTATATCAAGGTTCTTGAGGCGGTGCGCCAGGCCAGCCAGGGGAACGATGTGAGGGTTTACCGTGTGGCCAGGGACGGGAGCAGGGTCGAGTACTGGCTCATTACGAGGGAGGAGGGCAGGATTGTTGGGGCTAAGGCTCTGAGTGTGGAGAGTTAGTTTGGGGAGGAGGCTTGATTATCACAAAAAGACTAATACTATGTTCTATTTTGAATGTACATTGGCTACTACTATTTCTGTTATATGGATGTTTGCATTCTGGTCGGATGGGGGG
>FYEV01001793.1:62356-75663 GCA_900188565.1 Geosmithia flava
GAGGGAGGTTCCTCTTCGTACGAGAGAGGCTTCGTACGAGTGTGTACTGGTGGTTTGTAGAGGATGCGATGCGGGGCAATATTACATGGCTGCATGACTGCTTGACATGGAACCACCAATGAAGTGATTGGTGTATAAGCTGAACTTTTAGATAGAAATGTATACTATTCCAATAGGCTCATTGTCAGACAATCAACAAAAGAAGGAAAGAAATGACAAATTGTCTTTGCAGTCAGAAGAACCTTGAAGTCGGCGTATTGAATACTGATAAGTGCGTGTGGTGGTGGTGGTGGTGGTGGTGGCCGATAGCGGCGGGGCAATTGACTCGACCTTTGTACTTTTTTTGTCATACCCCAAGAATTGCTTTTGACTGTGTCACAACATCAACCTGGTCAGCTCCAGCTGCGGAAACTCCCCCCCCCCTCTCTTTATCGTTCGACGAAAACCACTCTGAGCCTTTTCTCTCTCTCTCTCTCTTCATATTCCCAATTATTCCGATTCAAGCGATTATCAACAAACACAACAAAAAAAAAAAAAACCATGGCGTCAAGTGTAAGTCTTCTTTCCCCCCAAAGCTTCGCCAAAGAAAAAAAATTCCAACAAAGATGCGGGGCATTTTATTCGACGACGACGATGGAAAAGCAACCCACGCAAAAACAAAAAGAAGAAGGACCAAACTGACAAATGCAATGAAACAAAACAGCCAGATGTGGTACCGTCACTCGAGACGGTGAAGCAGGTGGTGGAAAAGGCACGCAGCAGGAAGACGGGACCTCAGCCGACCCTGGTGCCCGTATACCGACAGGTGTCGTCCGACCTGATCACCCCTTCGGCGGCGTACCTCAAAGTATCGAAGCGGGCGGCGGGCGACTCCTCGGACGACGGCAGCAAGAAGCAGAAGCAGTACTCGTTCCTATTCGAGTCAGCGGCGACGGAGCAGCTGGGGCGGTATAGCTTCGTGGGCGCCGGTCCGCGCAAGGTCATGGCCACGGGGCCCGGGTACGGCGAGGAGACGGACCCGCTGGTCGGGCTGGAGAAGGAGCTGTCGAAGCAGGTGGTGGCCGAGGTTCCCGGTCTGAAGCTGCCTCCGCTAACGGGCGGCGCCATCGGGTACGTCGGGTACGACTGCGTGCGGTACTTTGAGCCCAAGACGGCCCGTCCGCTAGAGGACAAGCTGCAGATCCCCGAGTCGCTCTTCATGATGTACGACACCATCGTGGCGTTTGACCGCTTCTACGGTCTGATCAAGGTCATCTCGTACGTCGAGGTGGGCGACGGCAGCAGCGCGGGACTGGACGCCGCGTACGCCAAGGCCGAAGCCACCATCGGCGAGATGGTCGAGACCCTCGAGTCGCCCGAGGTGCCCCTTCCCGAACAGGGCCCCATCGAGCTCGGTCGCGAGTACAAGTCCAACATCGGCCAGGAGGGCTACAAGGCCCACGTCACCAAGCTGAAGGAGCACATTGTCAAGGGTGACATCATCCAGGCTGTCCCCTCGCAGCGCTTCGCCCGCCCCACCAGCCTCCACCCCTTCAACATCTACCGCCACCTGCGCACCGTCAACCCCTCCCCCTACCTATTCTACGTCGACTGCAGCGACTTCCAGATCGTCGGCGCCTCGCCCGAGCTGCTCGTCAAGAGCGAGGACGGCCGCGTCATCACCCATCCCATTGCCGGAACCGTCCGTCGCGGAAAGGACCCCCAGGACGACGAGCGCCTCGCCTCCGAGCTGCGTAACTCCCTCAAGGACCGCGCAGAGCACGTCATGCTCGTCGACCTCGCACGCAACGATGTCAACCGCGTCGCTGACCCCCTCACCGTCCGCGTCGACCGCCTCATGGTCGTCGAGAAGTTCAGCCACGTCCAGCACCTCGTCTCGCAGGTCTCGGGTGTCCTGCGTCCGGACCAGTCTCGCTTCGACGCATTCCGGTCCATCTTCCCTGCTGGTACTGTCTCTGGCGCCCCCAAGGTCAAGGCTATGGAGCTCATTGCTGAGCTGGAGGGTGAGCGTCGCGGTGTCTACGCTGGTGCTGTCGGGTACTTTGGCTATGCTGGCGTCGATGACAATGGTGGCCATGTTGAGGGTGCTATGGATACTTGTATTGCTCTGCGTACTATGATGGTCAAGGATGGTACTGCCTATCTTCAAGCTGGTGAGTTTTGTTATCCTCTCTTTCTTGTTCTTTTTTTTTTTTTACCCCCCTTTATATTCATCGATTCTAACAATCATGCAGGTGGTGGCATCGTCTTCGACTCAGACGAGTACGACGAGTGGGTAGAGACCATCAACAAGCTCGGCGCAAACATGCAGTGTATCACTTCTGCCGAGGACCTATATCACCAACAGCAACAGAGGGCGGCTAAGAAGCCGTAATCCCCCCCCCTTTTTTTTTAGGGTTCTTTTTCTTGGACACTGTATGCTAAGTGATGAATGGAAAGCACGAGGGAGACTTTTTCTTTTTTCTTTTTTTTTATGAGCCTACGATTCTATATGATGGTGAAGGCTTTCTTTTCTCTTTTTTTAATGTAAAGGCGTTGTTTTAGGGAGTGGGGAAAAAAACAAAATTTCTCAATATTGGGCAAGAATTGAGGATCAATCTGGATGGGAGGAATTCAAAGTAGAATGATAAACTATCTAGACGAAAGAAATGAGTCTGGGCATATGATTGTGTCTAGTCCCGTCTTCCTTGTCCCTAACGAATGGTGCTACTAATATGAACGAATGGATGAACTTTAAAACAAAATGCTAGATCATAATAAGGTATAGAATAGGAACAAAAGAAAATAAGAGAAAGAAAGAATAAAAACTCCAAAGACATGATTCATAATTTCATCATAATTACCAGGTGACTGGCTATTTTTGAGGGACTCCCCCTCTCGTGTATATATATATGCCCAACCTCATCCAAATTCCGCCAGTTAATATGTTTTTCAAACACAAGTCCGCATCTCCTGAGTCGGTAGTGGAGGTGCAGGTACAGGCGTAGCCCTCTGACTGTCAGTGGCCAACTCAGGAATAGGCGTGTCCCTCTTTTTCGGAGCAGACAAAACAGTGGGTGTCTTGACCTGATCTGATTCGACGACAGCAGATTCCTCGCCAGGCTCCTCGACAGCGACGACCTCTGACGCGACGCTGCTGGCATCCGTCATGTCGACGTCCTTGTCCTCGCTCCACGAGCATAGACTCTCTGCGCTAGGCGTAGGCGTAGCCTCGACGTCGACCTCGACGACCTCTGGTGTCACCATCACCGTCTCTTCTCCTGCTTCTTGATATTCTGGGACTTTAGCAGCAGCTTCCTCCCTAGCCTTGGCGGCACGCAACGCGGCAACAGCCCCGCCGACCTCATCGTCATCTTCCTCCTCATCCTCCTCGATATGAGTAGTCCACACCCAACGACGGTCCTTTCGACCGGTACTACGTCTCTTTCTCACACCAGAGGGGGAAGAAGGGGATGAAGTCGTGGTAGTAGTGGTAGCAGATCTAGTCATACGACGTCTCGTCTCCTCAAAGGGACCGGGCGTCTGGCCACCATCACGCGTCGTCGGGGCAAGAACCTGATCTAGGACTTGGTCTGCCGCTGCCGCCGACGACCCGTTGAAGGGTGACGCAGAGCCGGAGCCCGAGGAAGGTGGTGTCCCGGGGGAGTACATCAGGTCTATGCACGATCTGGTGTAGATGCTCGTGACAATCTCCTGCTCCAGGGGACTGTTGTAGGCGACGCGCCTTGCTGCCCTCTCGCGGAGACGGATGGACTGTCGTCGCGGAGAGGGAGGGGGGATGGCGGTGCGTGGCGGGAGAGGCGAGTTGCGCAGGATGCTCCGGAGCACGCGGGGCTGGGTGTATGGAGGTAGTGGTGGCGGGGCGGAGGAAGAAGAAGAAGAGTGCACGGGGGTGGGGACGGCGTCTGTGCTCGACTCTTGGTTCTGCAGAGATGAGGACGGGTAGGTGAAGGTTTTGGAGGTGCGGTCGTCCTCCCTTGTCCCGGATAGCGGAGGCGTGGTGGTGGTGGTCATGATGCTGGGTAGAGTGAGGGTTGGCCGGGGCGGCGATGAGAAGGACGATCTGGATGCTGTGGCGGTGTTGCTGTTGCCGGGGTTGGCGGATAGAGGCGTCTCTGGGTAGCTGGTGGTCAGGTAGGGTGTCATGATCCTCTCCTTTGGGTCGCGGTACGATGCGGGAGTGGCGAGGTTGAGACGCTCAAGGGTGTTGATGGCCGTTAACGGGGTGGACCTCTGGACGGCTGTGGCGTAGGCGTTGGAGAGGGTGTTGAAGGTGGTGATGTCGCCTGGGTCAACATTGTGAGTGGGCCTCTGGTGTTGATGTTGCTGCTGGTGCTGTGACGATGTCGTAGGTGCTGCTGTCGCTGGACCAGATGAGGTCGGTGTCGTCTGGATCTTGAGTGATAGACGAGGCTTGGTTGGCCTTTTTGGTGGTTGGTGAGTTGCCATGATGGCTTCCCTTTTTGTGTATCTTTCTCTTCCGTGATGTTTCACAGGACGACGGGCATGAGGGAATATGTAGAATGGTTACATTCACAAGAAAAAGAGAGAAGAGAGAAAGAAGGAAGAGAGAAATAAAGAACTCATCCTGCTAACCAGTATACATAAATGACCTGACCTGACCTGGCCACCCCCTCATCCATCCTCGGCGGCTAATATGGCATGCGACATTGTTCCCACCTCCTCCTCCTCCTCCCCATCACGATAAGCGCCATTCAGGGATTGGTTTGTCGCCACACACTGCATGCACAACTCATCACACACACTATTTACTCCAGCACTGATGGAAGTATTACCTGCATCGCACTACTCCGTATTGACGACTAGAACCTTTCAAGAAACTAGTTCTTGATTTATTTTATTTTAACGCGCCATGGCAGGGATTATTTTGTCCCTGAGTGTGGTGCCCAACAGCTGGAGATAAACCACCCCCGTCGTCCGATGTTGCCGGCGGCTGTGGTTGGTCCATGTAAGCGCCGACCAGGATGATGGTGCCAATGAGGATCCTTTGGTGTGTCCCACCGCGCAGCTGGTCTGTTGAATATCGGCCGCCTGAACACATTCTTCTTTCTTGGCATCTCGGGATCAGACATATAGGTATGCCGTAGACTCGTAGTAGTTACGGAAAGTGTGCTTGCTTGTAGTAGATGCTTCTAGACGTCGGGCAGTGGGGGTAGCATTGGGCTTGGGCTTTCCCCTCTTCTTCTTCTTCTTATTTTCCGAGGTATGATGTTATTTTCTACCGGTTACTACCCACCACTTTAGGAAAGGATCACGTCTTTTCAAGATCTTGTTTCTTTATCTGTTGGCGGGAACTTCCGTCAACTACAGAAAATCTTCAACAGGACGGTGTTAATAACACTCATGTATTATTGTTTTGTTGGTTATTGGTGGTGTTGTCCTTCTTAAGAGTCTTGTGTCCACCCTACGTACATATCGTCATACAGTGAATCGTCCTTGAAACATGTACACCGCCTGTGTCTGTGGATTGTGAATAAAGAGCAAGTACGATAATACCGTGATAAAGAGACAATAAAAACTGACAAGGCGTTTGATCAAAAAGAATATGTATGTGAGTACGTTCATCCATCTGACTTAGCGTATCTGTATGTGTGTGTGCACACCATCTCACATTGTTTGGCATACCAAAAAGAAATGGTGGGCCTGTACCTGACTGTGCCTGTGCCTGAGGTGCTATTCTGCCTGCAAAACTATCCCGACCCTACAATATATAACTAGTTTGGAGGCAGTTTGCTTCAAGCCCCGCGTGGCGCAATTGGCAGCGCGTAAGCCTTCTACTCAACAGGATAGCTTAAGGTTCGGGGTTCGACCCCCCGCGTGGGGTATTTCTGCCTATTTTTTTCTTCTTTTTTTTGCATTCATCACCAATTCATTCCCTCCTCTCCATCTTCCCTCTTTTTTCCCAACCCTTGCTCATTTTGTTGTTGCTTTTGTCTCTAGTCATCATGTTCTTGTGTTACTTGTAAAGTGGCTTAGCTTCCTCTTCATACCCTTGTCATACATACACTGTGGAGCGTCTCTCTCTCTCTCTTTTTTTTTTTTTTTTTTTTTTTTTTAAACCCCTGTCCATGATCAGTCAGTCTCTCACACAAAGGAACGCGTCGTGAAAGCGAAACACAATGAATACTCGTAATTGTCATCATCATCAACAATGGATTCAGATTCACCTTGGAGAAAACCACCTAAACGCATCAATGATGAAAGGGTAATTCTACAATTTGTATGATCTTTTTTTTGTCCTTCTCCCCTGATCTCTCAATATTTGACCGTTGCTCGTGTGAGAAAGCTGACACATTCACGCCTTCTCTAGGACTACGATTGCTTCTACGCCCAGGTGATCGAAAACAAGAAACCATCACTCAAGTCCAAACCCGTCGGGGTGAAACAAAAGAGTATACTAGCCACGTGCAACTACAATGCGAGATCCCGCGGCGTCAAGAAGCTCATGCTCGTCGCCGAGGCGAAGAAGGTGTGTCCTGACCTCGTGCTCGTCGACGGGGAGGATCTCACCCTCTTTCGTGACGTGAGCAAGAGGCTCTTTGCCTATTTGAAGAAGTACTCTTGGAGTAACAAGATGGAAAGATTGGGACTCGACGAGATTTTCATGGGTAACATTCTTTCTTTCTTCTTCTTCTGATGTTTTATTCCCTCCATCTGCCATCATCATTTCTTTTGGAGAGAAGAATTGAATGCTGATGATCAAGTAGACGTCACTGATATTATCGAGTACAACATGTCTTGTATGGACCGACCACCGACACCCAATTCATTCTTCTACTTGTCCAAGACGGACCCTGAAAAGGGCTTCGCCTGCGACATGACCACCATAGCTGGATGTGCCATGGGGGCACGTGTCAGGCCTACAGACTGGACCGACCCGTACTATATGCGTCTCATTCTCGGATCATGCCTGGCTATGCATCTACGGACAAAGCTCGAGGACGACTTTGGCTACACGTCTACCTGTGGAATCTCGACGAACAAACTCCTCAGTAAAATGTGCGGAGCCAAGAACAAGCCCCGCAACCAGACGACCCTACTGGCCCCCGACGAAGCCTATACCCTGGGCTTCATGGATGGCAACACGCTGAGGAGCATCCCCGGTATTGGATTCAGGATGGCCTCAACCATAGAAGAACTCGTTACGGGGAAGAAGAATACGGCAGCAGAAGACTCTCACTCTTTCGAGTCGACAGTAACTGTTGCTGATACCCGCGCATCGACAGAAGTCTTTCCTGCATCTATCGAAAGGGTTCTCGATGGCCCGGGCGCTGAGAAGGGAGTTGGTTTCCGGGTATGGGCTCTCCTTCATGGGATTGACCCTACCGAGGTGAAGGAGACCAGCGACTTCCCTTCCCAGATTGGCATAGAGGATACGTATCCTCGCCCTGGTCTGAGTACCACGCCGCAGATAACCGAGGAACTCCTCAAGCTCGCATGCTCGCTTATTCGCAGGATGAGGACGGATCTCCTGGAACATGACGGTACCGAACCATCCTCCAATGGGGAGAGGTGGCTAGCGCGGCCTAAAACCCTCCGTTTATCTATCCGCTCCTGGAGCCAGATGCAAAGCCAGGCATTCAGCCGTTCTTCAAGATCCTCGCCGCTCCCAAAATTAGTGTTTGATACCAAGGAGGCTATTGAGGAAATCGCAGAGAATCTCGTGTCTGAATCATTGATACCCCTTTTGCGTCGCTTAAACAGCGAGAGAGGGTCCAAGTGGAACCTGCAGCTCATCAACATTTGCGTCGCAAATATGGTACCGGGGGTTGGGAATGAAAAGTCTCGTGTCGGCAGGGACATTGGAAGCATGTTCAAGAACCAAGAAGAGACATTGAAGCCGTGGAAGGTTGTCGATGACGATGACCCTTCACGAAAACCAGAAGACGAACCGGAGGCCGAGCCTGAAGCTGAATTGGAGACTGCTGCCGAGGCTGGGCGAGACTGGGAAACAGCGGGCGGCGATTCGTGCCCGCGATGTGGCTGTTTGCTCCCGACATTTGCCTTGCCAGCGCACCTGCGATTCCACGATATGGGCGGGTAAAACTTGTTTGTCCAACAAGACCATGGCAGTATATGGTCGGGGGATTGATGCCTGTATCACGCCCTGGAAATCCCTGCTGCCTGACGAGGCGAGCGCTTTGCAGTAGTGGTAGTCAATGAATGCCCAGGGCATGTACGCCACGGGGGAGGGTAACACTCCCTTAGTAGCTTCCTCCACTGTATTGGTAGTGCGTCGTAATCTTTGTGCTCAGTGGCTTGAGGGTGATGCAGTGCCTTTATAGTAGAATCAGTATATCACTGGCGAGAATGAATGGGAGAAGCTGTAGCTGAGCCCATGGTCACACAAGGCGGGGCTGGCGCAACTTCGAGGGGTGGATATCTCCAAGAAGGCCCTGTCCCGTCGGGATAATGAAACGTGGAAGCCCCATTTCATGGTCCTCCGAGTTCCACTCGTGTGCAGCTGTTGTCGAATGGGCTGATGGCTCTTGATCTCAGGCGGCGGGTAGCAGCAGCAGAGGGAAGCAAGGCTGTATGTCTCTGCATCACGGCCACGCCTCCTCGCACTGGCATCACCCATCTCCTCCAGGCGAAGGCCAGATGCGACCCAGCAATATTGTCAGTATAGTATCATGAATCGCCACCACTCGTGGCTTGTCCAGACCAGAATGCTGTGCAACACGAACTCGCTGCCAGTGAGGCAAAGCTCTAGACAAGTCGGCGAATGTGCGCTGTATGTGTCCGTGTATCAGGCGTAAAGGAAAGGAAACACGTACTGCTCATGGGGTTTGTGGCAGGTACCACACGTAGCCTTGGGAGGGGAGGCAGAGAGGCGTAGATGCAATCTGTCGGACAAGTTGTTTGAATTGTGAATCGAGGCCAAGCATTGTCCCCCTGTAATAACTGCTTCTGCGTTGACACAATCTCAGTTCCATCGGGATGCCGCATATCCTTAGATTGGCTGTCGATTCGTTCTCGGCATATCACTGATCGGAGTGCAGCCTTCAATCTCTTAGCATCGTCAACGGCCCTTAATGTTCAACGGACCTCGAATGATAAACTAAAAAGAAATTCATATGGTCAATCCGGTGGAGGAGAACCAAGGGGACAAGGCCACGATGGCCCCGGGCCAGCAGTTAGTCACTAACTGGCAGCTGCCCGTAGCCGCCGTTCCCTGAACACCAAAACCTGGGCACTGTCTGACAACTGGCTGTCGGCCCTATGATGCGCCTTCCCTGTGTTACGAAGAGCACTGAGGCAAGGAACACGCTCCTTCCTTCCAGGGAGTCACTCCTTCCTTTCTTTGGTTTTGCCCTTCCATCTTTTGCCTTTGATCCACGGTCTCTCTCACCTTCTCGTTTGCCTCTATAACCACGCCACTACTCCCACCAAGAGTTTGCCTTTCTCCTTTCTCCTTTTTCCTTTTCATCTGTCACCGAGATACTGCGGCATCCTACGCGGGACCCAAGAATGAAGCATTTTGGACTGTTGGTGGTCACAAACACAGTCTTACGTTTCTAATACGGCATGCTTGTTCTCCAGCACATGGGAAACAACGTTCTTCTCTCGCGCGATTGATGCTCCTGGAGAGCACACGAAACATAGGCCAGGCCTTCATATACTTGACTCTGTTCATCACCAGCCGACGTCCACCTTCTCGCGGTCTCATACCATCGAGCAAAGGTCACCTTGAAGTCTTGAATCTCTTTCCGAGAGAGTCAGCCTGTTTGATTCCATACGTCACTCCCCCCAGAAGACTGCCATATACCTCCATTGGACTCGCCGTGTGGTCTGTCAAACACTGCCGTGGCTGGAACCTGGTGTCGTTTTTCGACATCAACACTGCTTCGATATTAGTAAAGCATCGCTGGTACCCTCATTCTCTCTATCAGGTCTTGCCAAGTTTGGATCCATCTAACTCTGCTGTGTGTCATTAGTGACCCGTCGACATCATGGCGAGAGGAAGTCGGGGCGCTGCCTCGAACCAGATTCGTCGCACAGTCGACCTTTCAGGGCATATATCTGCAGGGGAGAGAAACAGCCTTACAGTACTCGTTACTGCTATTACCGACAGAATGGATGAACAAATCAGTGACATCTTCGACTCCCCTCCCGTGGCCGCAGATACAAAAGATGAAGCCTACAACTGGCTGTTGTCCTCACTCATGGAAAACAGGTCTCTTTCACGGAACTCCAAAGGCAGGGAAGCCCAGTACTCCAACGTGGTCAAAAACAACAAGGCCAATGGAACATTTGCAACACTTTCGGAAAAGTCTCAAGCCCCCCAGCTACAAGAACTCAAGAGAGAAGCACTTGTTTCCTTTTTGAAGTGGCAGGGAAACCTGTTACAGAAACTCCGGGATATTGATGTGAAAGAAGAACTTGAGGCTTCCTTTCAAATACCTGCAAACCCTAGAGGCCGTGGTCGTGGCGCTCCCAGATGGGCTACGAACTCTCGAGGAAACGACAACCGTGTCAATGGAGCTGGTCGTGGTAGTTTACCTGTTCCAACAGGTTCGGTCACTTGCCCCTTTCTCTTGCCAATCCGCTTTATACCTGCTAACTGGTGCTGTCGAAACAGGTCCACCTCGGCTTCCGTCGAAGCACACGGATATCCCGCTGTCGCTAAAGTACCCACCAACTCCGAATGCTCTGTGGACCTTGCCGCAGGAAAGGAGAAAGCTATTCTTGCATGTTGTGCTTCTAGCTGCCCTGTCCCTGTCCGAATATACCGCCCACACGCATCTTCTCCTTGTCTACCTGACATCCTCTCTGAACATGCCGTTGAGCTACCTGTACGCCGAAGAGGGGAGACTGGCTGAAGCCATGGCGCAGGTCGCTTTGGACATGTCCCCTGAGGAGCTTCTGCAGAAGGCTGAAGAGGCCAAGAGTTCAAGGAGGGGCAGGGGCAACAATAGCGCGGTACCAATATCTCTATCCCCGGCTTTGGCAGCTGCAGGAATTGGGACTCCCGATGGGAGCTTTGGTCTGACCAAAGTGGTGGCTGCAAACCTGTTGGGGCCCCTAGCCGATGGGGGCAAGGCTATGTGCAACCTGTTTGGTATGAACCCGGCCAAACCGACGAGCAAAATGATGGAAATCTTCGGCCGAGAAATCCAGGAGTTTGCCCTGCTTTCCATCCACAGCGAGGAAGCCATCGAGTACATTGATTCCCGCCAGTTTAGCGCCGGCCAACGCAGATTCCGCCTAGTTCTTGCCATGGGCGGCTGGATCACTGAAGGCCAAGACATAAGAAGGCCTTGGTTGTGCCTAGGTCGCCAGACGGAGAACTATGCCATCCGATGGGATCCTTCTACACTGCTGAATCTCGGGAGCTCTCTCGAAACAGTCATCAAGAGTACCGCTTGGAAAAGCTCACAAAAGGAAATCAGCAAGAAGTCAAGTAGGCTCACTTTGCCTTGCTCTTGTGTGTGCAACCTTGGTCTTGCTAACTCTAAACCACCAGTCTTTTCTTGTCTTATCGAATCCGAATGGCCAGACTCACTCCTCAAGATCAGCAAGCTTATCGACAACCCGTGGAGTGTGGGCATGGTGCGATCCGAAAAGGCTGGATTAGTCCTGGCCGATGCCATCATGCGACACAAGTTTCAGGGCGATCGGGCGGTTTCCCTCGTGGGATACGGACTTGCAGCTCGAGCATTCTATATCTGCCTCATGATTCTCGCAGAGAGACGATGCTTTGGACTGATTGAGTCGGTCATCTTGATGGGTGCCCCCATCCCATCAGAGTCTCGCGTGTGGCTCACGCTCAAGAGTGTCGTTTCTGGTCGCCTGGTTAATGTATACTCTGAGCACGACTACCTACTCGGGTTTCTGTGCCGCTTCTCCAACATTCAGTTTGGCATCGCCGGGCTTCAGGAGATTCGTGGTGCTCGAGGTGTCGAGAATTACCACGCTGGTCGTATGACCAAGGGCCATCTGGGGTACGAGACCATGGCGGGGAAGATTCTCAAGGACATCGGATGGGAGTGTCTTGAGCGGGATGGTGTGACTGTGAAGGGGAAGCAAGGTAAGGTGTCTGGACCGAAGTGGTGATGTATACTTTTTTGTCATGAGATTATGATTGTTTTCTTAGCGAATGATTCATGAGCCGGTGTTAAGGGGATGATTTTACAGGGGGGTTGCTTTATTAATGAGCTGTTGTTGAAGTTGGAACTGTTTTATGAGTTAGACATGTTATAGCTAGGGTAATGGACATTTTGAGCTGAATCACAGAGTGTACGAGTACGAGTAGTAGTAGTCAGTATTTCCCGTCATCGTATACACGGGGTATGATGTCTTATGTTTCATTTGTATCCAACTGATATGTAATTCCTGTAATAAGTCCAGATTCCCAGGTGTGTGTGTTTTGTAAAAATGTAAAAGAAATATCTCACTGTCTGGTAATAATATGAAAAATGAATAAGAAACCCGTTTTAATAAATATGCCAAAAAAAAAAATGTACACACACACGCGACTTTTTGATCTTCTCTGTCTTCTGTCTTTTTCCATTTATACATTGTGTTTTTGTTTTTGACCCAAAAGATGACTAGGACTAGTAGATGTAGTTGATCAAGATAAAGTGTTGAGAAGTGAAGGGGTGGGCAGTAGTAGAATGAAGAGTTGGAAGATGAGAATGGCAATGAAGAGAGGAGTGATGATGGTGAGATGCGGAGTGGTTATGGGAGGAGTGTTGGTGGTTGAGGATGAGAAGAGTGGTGTGGTGAAGGTTAAATAGAAGGTGGAGTCATGCCAATCATGCTAGGAACCTGCTTCCTCGTCAGACCGCGAGGACCACGATGCTCGACGCGCGGAGCGCCCTGTATAGCCCTTGGCTCACGCATGAGGGACTTGTCGAGACGGGCAGGCACGCGGGTGATGATTGTGCGGTAGTTCTCGGGGAACTGCCCGCCCTTGGGGAAGGGGACGGAGGCGGTGCGCCAGATGTGATCGGACGTGTCGGACAGGTACGTGGACTGCTTGCCTCCGCCGCCGCCGCCGGTGTTGATGGACGGTGTGGGTGGGGTGAGGGAGTTGCCGCTGCTGACGTTGTAGGATGATCGGAGGGAGGCGAGACGGGATAGGCTGGATGACAGTCCTGGACGGCCGCGGGCTTTCTTGGCCATGATGATTTCGTCAAAGAGGCGGATTGTTGGGTCTGATTGTGGTTTGAGTTCTCGATCATGGATGAATTCGTTGAAGCCTGGTTGTCAGAGGAAGTTAGCATTTGCCAAAGGGAAATGGTGACGGAAACTGAAAAGAATGATGAAGGGGGGGAGGGGGG
>FYEV01001793.1:79927-105514 GCA_900188565.1 Geosmithia flava
AGAGAGAAAGAGAAAGACCAGAGAGGGACAAGGAGGAGCAAAAAAAAAAAAAGTAAGAGACAGGGGTCTAAGGGGATCAGCGGTCTCGGTCGACGGTCAGTACATACGGAGTTTGGGGGAGTATTCCACGTTTATTACAGGTACGGAGTACTGCTACTACTAATATTCATAAGAGGTTACATAGTAGTACTACTCCGTAATGGATGAATACTGCTACTAATATGTATCAACTTTGCTCCCACCATCATGATTGAATTGAGTTGCACTTGTCCTTTTTCCGGTAATAGTGAGAAAGTGGAAAAAAAGCCACCTCCATGCCTCTCTGGTTGCGTGGCCGCCTCCTTCCCCTCCGGGCCCCCTTCCCCCCCCTCCTCCTCCTCTCTCTCTTCCCCCCCCCCCTCCCCAGACAAGAAGAAGCGTGGCTCAGCCCAGGCACAACACACGCGCGTAACACGCGTGAAATATAAAAATAAAAAAAATAGTCAATAAAAATACTGCTAGTATTGCTGCTAGTATTATACAAAAGAGGGAGAAAAAAAGGAACCAACAACAGGTACCAGGAACAGGAACCCGAAACGCACGGGCACCCAACGCAGGGGGTGAGGGGGGTGGAGGTACTACGAGAGAGAGGGTGAGGTCGTCAAAAGCTTACCTCTTTCTCTCTTTCTTGAACCCCCCCTTATCATTCGCTTGTAGTACAGAGAGAGAGACAGAGAGACAGGTAGAATCAAAAGTTGGAGACAGAACGGGGGGGGAGCTTGTGCTGCTGGTACGGAAGTAGCAATGAGGAGGTAGGTGAGGGGCCGTCGAACCAAGTGGGAACAAACGCGTCACAGAATGGGAACCAGATCCTTGTTCTTTTCTTCTTGTCTTCTTCCTAGCCGTAGTATCAGTCGGTAGATGTATTTGTATCCATGGGGTCTGAGGGAATAGAAGTGGCAAGCAGCAGCAAACATGGTTAAAAGCATTCACACACAAACCGACGTGCAGATATACAGACACGCCTCACACATTTTTTAACCTGTAGAGAACTCCTCTCCAAAGCCAAGAATAAACAACACGAGACACGAAATACTCACCCGCGAAAAGGGGCAAAAAAAAGAGGCCAACAACGGGTTCTAGCCTCTTAGTTCATGGACCTTTTCCGTTTGCATACTAGGTACAGTCTACGGAGTACGGGTACGGAGAGAACGGAGTATATTACGAGTAGACTCGTACAGGTCAAAGCCTCGGTCTACTGCTCCGTACTCCGTACTAGCTAGATGGTTCTAGCACTATTGGCGGCTACCGTAGTCTATAATATCGTACAACTTGTCCTTCCTTAGACGGTCCCAGAGACGCGCACCTTGCCCTGGACGGAAATGATCGGTCCTTGGTTTGTGTCTTTGCGTGTCTGTCTCCTTGCCCCAAGTCCCACCGTTCTTTCTGATACTCCGCATTTACCGTCTTGGTCACGTGCTTGGTCAGACGGATAACGGTTCAATGTCAAAACGGTTACAGTTACAGTTACCTACCACATATATACTTAGCAGTAGACATGATAAACTAGAGTAATATTGAATACAACTCGTGTCATTTAATAGTAAAGAACGGTTATTATCTACGAGTTTAATGCTTTCAATTATTAGTATTGTATTAGTATTGTACGGAGTATGGCAATATCAATAGATAGCCCTGACCATACAGACTGATAAGATGGAAACCCCTAGAATCATTCAATACTACCAGCACCTGTAAACTCCAACGCGCATGTATCCCCAACTCACCGACAAGACACACACAAACTGCACAAGGTCGTACAGATGTCGGTTACTGGAGTCATGTTACATTCTGGTACATTCTGGTGGCAATACTACGCCAAGTGTATTTTTCTCCGTTGCTCCGTACTCATAGCACGGAGTAACTCATACTCCAGGTCCATACTATGCCCGTACTCGGGTAGCTCTAGTACCAGACCTCTCTCCATCTTCAAAACCTGAACCATTCATCCTTGCAACTGCACTCTGCACTCTGCAACTACATTCTGCAGTAGCAGATACTACTGCACAGTCATAGTACATGATACAGGCAACACTAGCCTGGTCAGTACCTGTAGTAATGCTACTACTACGACTATCCGTACCTAGATAATCCCTCGGTGGCTTTCATCCGGCCCTTTGACCCTTGTAAAACTACTGCATGCACATGGACGCATACTCCATACGAGTACGAATGCTCGTACGCAATAACGTAACGCGGTAATACTCAATGCTATGGATGGATGCCACTACTTGTACGGAGTAGCTTACCTGTAGTAACGAGGTGAAGAAGAGACATGAAAAAAAGACTGCGCCATTTCAAATATTGAGTAATAGCTACAAGTACTCGTACAACTACTACGGAGTAGAGCTACACATACGAGTACATGTCGATCGGCTAGCCGTTAGATGCAGGGATCCCAACGACCCAGTTCATACGGCCCGGCCTATACTCGCACGGCTACGGCTATACCTGTACTCGCACGGCTGTACTCGTACGCCGCCGCACGGATAAGCAAGGAACCGGTGGATGCGTACATGGTCATGACGGACTGGCCGAGATGTTCCGTGTTGCAGTTGCACGCAATATGATAATGGCATTGAACATACTCATACGTATAAATGTTTTCAAAGACGGACAAGAAATACATGTATATCAAAGATGAAACTACCATTACGAACTCATTCTATGATTATAAATACATGTCGATGGATGGATCCAATACGAGTGGTTGACTACTACTGCTGCTACTACTACTACTACTACGGAGTACTACTACTAATAGTATACTAATACATGAAAACGAGGAAATAATATGCGAATTGGATATTAACAGACAATAAAACAAAAAAGGGCCATCTGCACAGCTAAACACATCAACCCATCTCATCACGGCTACACATCATGACATGATACAGCCCCAACCATCTTGTACAACCATCAACAACCACCATCATCCAACTAGCGTTGCAAAAAACCTCTAACAACCTATTGACTGCACTATCATGTACGGACAGCCAAAATCTGAAACAGATCCTTCCGGGGTTCTCTCTCTCTCTCTCTGTGTGTGGGGGTGTACGAGTACAATTTCAAATCCGGTCGCTTCAACTCCATTGGAAAGCTCAGAAGCTGGCTGGCCTGCAGACTTGCTGCAGCAGCCTGCTGCATACATCAGTTCTCCACCACACGCTAGTCCAGCCGTTCGGACTTTCCACCTATCCAGTTTTAGTTCCATGGACGGGAGCTGTGTACAGTCAGAGCTGGACAGTCAGAGCTGAGAAGCTGGTTCAGTCCATAGTAGTCACGTCTTCTCACTGGGGTTACAGGCTACAGGTTACAGGCTACAAGTTACAGGTACAGGCTCGTATTCTGTCTGGGGTTGTTGAGTTCCCGTCTTTTTTTCTCTGCTGCCACGCACCAGGCTGCACGTATGCGGATAGCGGGCCGTCCGTTGGAGCCTTTGGGGAATGAACGATATGAGAAGTGATCAATACTCCATGTCTGTACGGAGTATTGTCCTCTTAACCTGTTTTTCTTACACCAGAGTCTGTACACCTTTTTTTTTTTTTCTTTGATAATGAAGAATACTGTACTCGAATGATACCAGACTGATACTTTTTCATAATGTACACGGGACAATAGTGTGCAGGTACTGTTCGTATCGGTCATACCAGATAACCCTGCATAGGCTATTGTCTCGGATGTCAGGCGTCTTTCTTTGCTAAGCGCTGGATGGAAAGTGCAAAAGATAGAGACAGTGTGTGTTTGTGTGTGTGTGTACAGAAGATGATGAGTGTGTGTACATGACTACTCGTACATGTGCTCCGTATGCGAGCCAGAGACACCAAAAAAACTACAACACCTTGGTCCCCAGCTTCCCCGTCGTGAGAAACCCCCTGTTCCCCATCTCACCCCTCCATCCGATCCCCAACACACCAAAGATGAATCTCCCATCAGGACCAGGTCTAATCCGATTCTCCTTGCCACCCTCACTCTCATCCCCATTTCCATTCCCATCTTTTCCATTCTCTTCGGTAGCAGCAGCAGCAGCAGCAGCATCCTTACTCTCCTGCACGACAAAGCAAACCTGTTCCACCTCACCAGGATGCAGCACAGGTTTCCTCTTCCTTTCTTGACCACGCTGCAGCTGCTCACCAACATCCCAATTACACCCTCTGCAGGAAAGTAGACCACCATCAACGACATCCATAGCCACCTTGTCCAACTGCATGGTATCATCACTGCAATTCTCCAGCTGTGCTTCCAAAGCCCACTTGCGTCTTCTTGTCTTTGCAACACTCGTAGCATTCCCCCCTGCAGTGTTCAGAGCAGTGACCTTTGTCCTCACGATAAGTGAAGGCTTGCATATAAACTGGTACAGCTTGCGAAAGGTCCTAGTCCTCCCACTCGTCTCCGACACCTCGTAGTAGCTCACCGTCACGGCGAGCACGTGGTTCCCCTCCTCCTTGAGGTCAAACGTCACCACGCCCTGCAGCGTCTCCCCAGCCGCCAGATCCTTCTTCTTGGTCGACACCGTAGATGGATCCTCCTCATTCGTATCCGTGTTGTCATCGTCCGCATCCGGTCCTATGAGATCGAGCTTGTGAGCCCTCCCCACCCCGGGCGTCTTCATCTCCGCCTCGACGTGGACGTCGCGGATCGTACGCCCCGCCACGTCGTCCACCGCCACGTCATTGTTCGCGCAGAGCGTGCAGCTGAATGTCTCGCCTACGTAGGCTGATCCGAACGATACGGGGAGGTTGAGCGCCGGCGTCAGGTGGAACGGTGCTGGGTTCGTCGACGAGGATGGTGATGAGAATGCTAGGGAGGCTGGGGATGGAGCTGTCGGGGCTGGAGTCTGGGTCGTTTCGAGGGGTAGTTGGAGTGGTTGCTGCGTCACCAGTGATGGTCGTGATAGTCTGTCACAACCCAGGTTGTCAGTTCATGGGAGTCTGCTGCTGCTGCTGATAAACGAGAGAGTACTGACCGGAGGACTTTGAGGGATACAGAGTGTGGCTCCTTGGCCGAGTCGTGGGAATATCGTTGGTGACTCATGGTTTTTTCGTACACTGCTTGAATAGTATTTCTTTCAAAGAGTGTCGACGTTTCTGTTGCTCTGCTTGATGCCTGTTCCCCTTGCGATGTTGGCACGTCGTCAAAGTGGGCGCGATGCAACGCAGTGACGAAAGTCCACCTATGCTTTTATCGATAAGCCCACCTCTAATCACTCCCCAATACATCATCACCTTACAGTAGTAGTACTCGTAGTTTTACATGTGCTAGCATTCAAGACGATAATTATATTACATTGAATTTTTTCTTTCTCTTTTTTTATATCTGAGCTGCTTGATGAAAAAAAAACATACTTCAATTTTTTTTTCTCGCCTTCTTTTGAATCAGTCGATTCACGTATAATACTCAACACCTATTCCTGCTTTCTGTTTTTCACCTAAACCTGCTTTTTTTGTTTCCAGGAGAAATGTTCACTCAACAAACGAGTAAAACGCATCTTGTCTGTTAGCACCGAAAACAAAATTTACTTCCTGTAGCTACTACAAAAATCTTTTAAAGGCCAGGAGGAGGGGGGACCTATCAAGGAAACCCACGTTAGCAAATAATCAAAAAAAAGGAAGTAAGCTCAACACATGAAAGAAAGAAGGGCAAAAAAAACACATACATTGCTGTAACCACCTCCCATACCAGGTGGCGATCCCGAAGGAGGGGGAGGAGGAGGAGCAGAGCTCGGCGGCGGTGGCGGCGGAGGGGCAGCCTCGCTAGGAGGAGGGGGAGGAGGCGAGGCAGACTGTCCCGGAGCAGCACCGGGTGCCTGACCGGGAGCCTGACCCGGTGCACCCTGCTGAGCCTGAGCGCCGTAGTACTGCTGGTACAGAGCGACGTAGCTGTTGAGGTTTTTCCTCGTTAGCCAGATGATTCGATAGATACGTAGAGACATAGTGTCCAGTGTGCGACTTACTTTGCGTAACCTCCCCAAGGAGCGTAGGGGTCCTGTCCACCGTAGTACTGGGCATACTGGGCCGAGTAGTCTGCAGCAGTGGTGGCAGCGGCAGCAGCATTGGTAGGGCTGGCGGCGGTGGGGGGAGCAGCAGCAGGAGGGGCAGGACTGTTGTTGGAGGCGACACCCTCGGAGCCGTAGCGTCCGTAGCTGTTGCTGTTGTCGTTGTAGGAGCCTCCGCCGTGGGACGAGCTGCGGCCACCGTGGTGGTCGTTGTAGCCGCCTCGGTCGCCGTAGCCGCCGCCACGGTGTCCACCTCCGTAACCGCCGCGGTGGTGGTCTCCTCCGTAGCCTCCGCTGCGATCACCGTAGCCTCCGCGGTCTCCTCCGTAACCGCCACGGTCTCCGCCGTAGCTGCCACGGTCTCCGTAGCCGCCGCGATCACCACCGTATCTACGCTCGCCGCCGTAGCCGCCGCGGTCGCCGTAGTGAGGACGGGGCGGGCGGGCCTTGAACTCTTCGTACTGCTCCTTGACGTTGGCGACGAGGTCCTCGCACAGCTCCTTTGCCTTGTCAATCATACGGTCATCGGGGCCACTAAAAGTTAAAGGTCAGTAAGAGATGAGTAGACGGAAGGGTGTTCAAGAGAGGAGGAGCCTTACGTGACGCTGAGGTGCATGTCGTCGTCGCTCTCCTTGTTAGTTGCTACTTCCAAGTATCCGGAGCCGCGGCCCTTAATCTGCACACGGCAGCCCGTCTCCTGCTGGATGTGCTTCACGTAGGCGCCGCCATGACCGACAATCTGAGCGCGCAGGTTGAAACCCGGGATGGGCTCCAGTTCGACTTGGACCTTTTCGACTCTCCATTTACGCTACAGGAATAGAATGTCAGTACATGCTTCTCGAGGGAGTAACAGAACCAGGTAAACAGTGTCCAAGTAGTACATACTCTTCCGAATTCATCCCGCTCAACAGGTTCGGGCTGATCGCGACGGCGCAAACGACGGTCATCGACAAGCTGAGGAAGCTCCTGCTTGATAAGTTCCTGGATCTTGGCAACTGCCTGTTCTAGGCCGTCCTTGTTCTGGCTCGTAACGTGGAGGTAAAGAGGGGGGTTCTGTTGGTTTGTTCTGTCAATACACACACACGCACGTTGGTTTTCCTGTCAGGTGGAAAGGAGAACTCACAGCAGCGGTAGCCATGCTCTTGTTAGGGTAGAAGCTACCCCGGGTAGTGACATCTTGAGAGAGAGGGGGAAGAAAAGTCAACATCGTATCCTATACAAAAAAGTGGTTAAGTATCTTTTGGGAGGGCGTATTGCGTACCAGCGCCGGTATCATCCTTGATCTAGATATTCACGAGGGGAGTCAGCAGGAGCAGAGAAGGGGGACCTTGCATGCGGGAGAGCTATCGATGCATTGTAAGCATGATGTCCTCGCCATGAACAGGTAGTTTGTTTGTTTGTTTTTTTGTTTCGTGCCGCTGGCATAATCAGTGTTGCCAACAACAGTCAAAGACTTATGTGTATGTGTGTGTAAGAGTTTTGTGTTTGTGTGTGTAGATTATTTACCATTTTCTGCGTAGACCCTTTGGTCAGGAGGTATCGGTTGCGCAAGTCGTTGACCTCGATGTCCTGGATGTAGTCTCCGTCGGCCACGTACATCTCACCATTGAGGTTGGGAGCCGGCGTGGACGAGCCGTTGTCGCCGGAGGGGGTCGCGGACTTCGCGGGAGGAGGGCTCGTCGTCGAGGTGGACCTGATGGGCGGCACATCAACGTGCTGGATACCCTTGCGGGCTTGGAGTTGAGCATTGATCCTGGCGGCGGCGGCGGCTGCTATTTCACAATCACCGAGTGTGTTAGTCAAGCAAGTAACCAAAACGTAATTCTTCAAGCGAGGGATGGAGGGTGGAGGGCGCGCGCGCGTGTTCGTCCGTACCAGCAGCGGCAGCAGCATCGACAGCCGGCTTCTTAGGCTCAGCATTGTCATCCTTGGAGATGGGGCTTCGGTCGCGCGTCTCTGATCGTCGGCTGGGGGGAGAACGAGAACGTCGGTCGAAGCGAGACTTCTTAGGTTCAGGTTCTGTCTGATCGAAGCGCGAGCGCTTGGTTCGGCGCTCCGAATCGTCCATGATGTCGGTTGTGGGGATGGTGGGTGGAAGAGCCAGAGGGGGGGGGGGAAGAGACTCTGCGGTAGGTTGGTTATATCTGGGGGAAGATATATGCGGGTTGAGCGAGGAAGGATCTGATTCGGTAATACGAGGGTTCGTATTTTTTTTTTCTTGTCCGGGGGTTGAGTTCTCGTTGTGTTTACGAGTAGTAGTAGTACTGAGGATTGAGGGAATGCTGGTGGTAGCAGTGCGTGCTGCTGGCTGTGTACGTAGTCTCGGATAAAAAAAGAAGGAAAATAGAAAAAGAAAATACGAGAGGAAAAAAAGGCGGAGAGCAGTTGGCAGAATACGGGTACAGGTATTAGTGGGTGGGGCTTGCGCTTGTAGTGTTATACGCTGTATTGGTGTATTGGTGGTTCAACTGGCATCCGTCTCGATGGATTCTGGGAACTGGTATTTATTATTGAGGTAGCTACTGCTATTATTATCTCACTGTACTAGTTAATACTGCCTGAAATATCTCAATTGGTGAGCTGGTCTGTACTGTTGGGTTGGGGTATAAGTGTTATGTTCACGGTTGATGACTGCGATTCTTCGTATAATTGTGGTATATCAACATCATGTTCCACAATGGAATCAGCAACACACTTTGATTATAGACCACATTGAAATTGAGCAATTCATCCGTTGAATTACGTATAAGATGGTAAGAAAAGAAACATTCTTGAATCTCTCATTAACATGTCATTAATATGGAACTGGACGTACAAAGTTCAATAGAAAAAGAAAGAAGATCATCCCAGTAGGGTAACCAGCCACTAAAATAGCATCAGCCACTAGTACGAAGCCGTAAAGCGTGCGAGTACTCGTTCCATGTACAGTAAGCAATGATGCTCGTGCTGAGCCCCTCCGATTACGCCCTCGCCCAACTTGAACTCTGAAACAAACAACTACAGTTATCTCGGCCTACGAGTTGCTGCATCCTCTCGCAGCGAGTCTGTTTTTAGCAAAAGACGTTGCTGCCATCTCTCTTTTTTCATCCTCCTTTCAACGACAAGGGGATCCATCAATCAATCAATCATTCCAAGTACACTACCACCACTCTATCTTACTCGACATACACACGACACCCCGAAACAAACGTCATCGCCTGCCTGCCCGTCGCCATCATGGCCACTGAACCCTCAGAGAGGTCACCCCTCCTTTCGGCCGGGAGGGGAAATCGCGAGGACGACCGAAACCAGGCCTCATCATCAGAATCTGCTCCCCTCCTCGCCCCTCAAGATGACGAGACCGCCCAGCAGGAGGAGTCCTCCTCATCATCATCACAACAGCAGGGCAGTCGCCCCCCAGGCTCTGGGTGGCGGTGGCCGAGCATCATCGCCGGCATCATCATGGTCGCCCTGGTCGTCGTCGTCCTGCTGTGTGGATTTCTCCTCCCCGGCGCGGTAAAGGTGTACGCTGAGAATGCGGCCGTCATCGAGCCGCGCAGCCTGTCGGTCGAGTCCATCACCAACGATGGTATCAAGGCGCGCATCCAGGCCGAGTTCCGCCTCGACGGCTCCCGCGTCGCCGACCCGCATGCCCGCCGCATCGGCCGCTTTACCACAGGCATCATGCGCTACCTCAGCACCGAGGAGACGCGCGTCAGCGTCTATGCGCCCGGTTACGACAACAGCCTCGTGGGGTCTGTAGCCGTCCCGCCCCTCACCGTCTCCATCTCCGACGGCCACAGCACACTGCTCGACATCGTCACCGACCTCGTCCCCGGGGACCCTGACAACATCCGCAGGATCGCCAACAGCTGGCTCGACGGAAAGCTGGACGAGCTCAAGCTCACGGGCTCGACTTCCATCACCCTCAAGTCGGGCTTCATCCCTCTCGGTTCTCATGATGTGGTGGAATCCATGGTCTTTGAAGGTAGAACCCTCTATCGTTCCTTTGCAGCACTATATTTTGGAGAGAAATCAATACTGTAGTCATGTTCTTTCTTTTATTTATTCATGACATTTTCTCTCCTCTCCTTTGTCATTGTCATTCATTCTCCTGTCGTCGTGTGCCTTTTAACCGGAAAAAAAAAACCGTCGACTAATGTGTTGCAGCGAACAAAATCCCGACCCTCCCAGAGTACAAGATCGAGCGTCTCAACTTCCATGAAGTCCCCCTGGGCCGCAGCGGACAGCAGGCTGTCGGGGCCAACGTCTCACTCTCCGCTCACAATGACTACCCCGTTGGCTTGGACGTGCCCCCGCTCAGCTTCGAGATTCTGTTGGCCAACTGTGACGATTCGGACCCGTTCATTGCCGTCGCCGAGGCTGTCACGGACCCCGTCGAGGTGCAGCCCGAGGCTGATGTGCACGCAGGCGCCCTGGGCGTCATCAAGAAGATCCCAGAGCCCCTGACACGGTCGTGCCCCAAGAGCAACATGTCGCCACTCGACCACTTCATGCACCAGTACTTGCACGGCGAGGATGCCCAGATCTGGGTCCGTGGCGCCCGGGCCAACGACTCGGACACACCCGAGTGGATTGTGTCGATCCTTGAAAACATGATGGTGCCCGTGGGTTTCCCCGGAACGTCATTCGGCGATGTCATCCGCAACTTTACGGCCGAAGATGTCGACTTTCAGATGCCGAGCCCCTTTGCCGACCCGAGCGACCCGGACGGCGTGCCGCGCGTGTCGGGGACCATCGTGGTCATCGCCGCCCTGCCCGAGGAGTTCAACCTGGAGATGGGTGTCAACAACATCCGCTGCGACGCGGACCTCTACCACGAGGGCGACAAGCTGGGCGAGCTAAACATGAGCAAGTGGGTGGGCGCTAACTCGACGCGCATCGTCGACGACGACAGCGGCGAGAGGTTGATCCAGATCACGTCGCACGTCGACAAGGTGCCCCTCAACATCACGGACAACTCGGTCTTTGCCGAGGTTCTCCAGAAGATGCTCTTTGGCGACGAGGACGTTCTCCTCCAGGTCCAAGCGGGTGTCGACGTCAAGGTCGGCACCGTGCTAGGCAACCTCCCGCTCAAGGGCATCCCGGCCAACGGCACGATCCCAGTAAAACGTTCGTCTTTTCTCTGGTAGCCTGTTAGATCACATACACTCTTGGAGGGGTTTCTTGATGTACTTTTACTATCCCCCCACCCTTTCCTCCCCACCGTTGATATTCCCTCGGAGAGAGACGGGTTGACTAACACGATCCACAACCCAGATCTTCCGAAAAGCATGTACAACGTTCTAGAGCCGCAAGTCGACGAGCTCCGCGTCCTGAACACGTCCGAAACGGGTACCCGTATGCGAGCCCGCGTCAACTTCACCAACCCATTCCCCTACACGGCCTTTGTCCCCCTCCTGAACGTCCACATCATCGGCCAGGACACGGTACTCGCCTCAGCCACGGCCACGTCCATTGATCTCAAGCTCGGCAACAACACGGGCCACTACATAGAAGCAACATGGGACCCTGTCCTCCTGGCCAACAACTCCGACCCCGAAGCCCGCGACAAAGCCCGTCGCTGGCTATCAGACTACGTGTCAGGCAAGAACACGACTCTCGAAGTGCGCACCCACACCGGCAGTTTCCCCACCATGCCTCTCCTCGGCCAAGCACTCTCCAAACTCAACCTCACCGTACCAACACCCCACCTGGGTCTACCTTCCGATGGCGGTGATGGTGGCGGTGATACCAATCCAACAACAGGAGACGGCCACTTTGTCCGCGACGCAACCTTCCATCTACTTTCCTCCACTGCATCATTCACACTGGCTTCCCCCCTGTCAGACACGACAGTCTACCTGGACCACATCGACGCCAGGGCATTCTACAATAGTACAGAGCCGGTGGGCCAGATCCTCACGAGTAATACCTTTGGCGTGCCGCCGGGCTTGTCCACCTCGCCTAAGTTGCCTGTTTATCTTTCACCGGGGGGCATAGGCTATGATAAGCTGAGGGGTGCGCTGGGGGGTAAGTTGGATTTGGATTGTGTTGCTAATGTCTCCATGAGGATTGGAAATTGGGTTGAGTGGGTTGAGTATAGTGGTAGTGGGGTTGGAGCTAGAGTGAGGTTGTGATTTTTTCTTTTTATTCTTTCTGCATTCTTTCTTTGTTTTCTTTCTGTCGTTAAATGTTTGCACGGCGCTGGAGGGAGTTTTTGGTCTTTTTTTATTTATTTATATCACTCTTTTGCTTTATTCTTTATTACTTTTGCTCCCCGTACTTTCTTTACTGCTTTATTATTCATCCTCTCTCTATGTCTATCTCTGTCTTCTCTGTCTTCTCTGTCTTCTCTGTCTTCTCTTTCTTCTCTTTCTTCTCTTTCTAAGTCTCGTCTCTCCTTATTTCAACACTTAACTCTTACACATGGAGGTCATAGAATGAACGGGTAGCTCTCTCATCTTATAAACGGTATAATACACGGTAGCTCTTGCATTCTTACAAGTTCCCTGGAAACGGGTAGCTCTTACGTTGAAGTAGAGGGTAACTTTGACAGGGTACGTTGACAATGGTTTACTTGACACTGTTTTGCAGTTTCCCCGGATCGGCATGGTTCTTACGTTTAGACATGTTCACTGGGACATGGCCGTCACGTTGTTTACATATCACCCAGAACATGTACATCACCAGCACACAGCACTTACGACAGCCTTTTCTAAACCAGCTCATTATATTCGTGTCAGCCGAAAGTTAAAAAAAAAAACAGTAATACAAAGAAGTTGGGTTATGCACCTTTTGATGTGTCGTCGACGTCTGTCCTTGACTGTCCTTGACAACCATCCTTAAGAATATGGTCAAGAAAACTGTTGACACTGTTGAGAAGAATGTCCCCCAAATCAACCCAACCTCACACCAGCCTCCCTCCTCTTCTTCAACTGCTGAGCAGTAGCACTGCTCATACCACCATTCTGCGTAGCATCAAACATGCTCTGAGCCTGCCGCCTCTTATCATCCTCAACCTGCTTGAGTAGCTTCTCCGTCTTGCCCTTCCCTGACCCCTTGCCGTGGAACTGGTGAGACATGTGCTTGAAGGCCTCCTTCTGGTTGAGCTCTCTGCCGTGGTCGTCCCTGTAGCTCAGACGCACGCTGGGCTTGTACCCGGCCGAGTAGAGCTCTGCCATGCGTCGGGACTGCTGCTGGTCTCGCCAGGCGTTTTGCTGGCGGGCGTAGTCCTCGCGTTCGCGGGCCGACATCTTGTCTAGCTTGCCGCTGCGGCGGTCGCGCTCGCGCTGCTGGCGCGTCTGCTCTTCTAGCTCTTCTTCTAGGAGGCGCTTCTTCATCATGAAGTCTTCCCGGTTGCGGAGGTTGGTGTGCTCTTCTTCGCCGCGGGATGATTCGACTAGGCCGCGCTCGCGGAGGAGCGAGAGCGCTGAGCCCATGCCTTGGCCGACGGTCTTTTCTTCGTCGACGGGTCCGTCCTCTTCTCCTTCTGGTCGGGGCGGCTGGTCGGCTGATGGGTCGAGGGGTTCTTGTTCGGCTTCATCGGCGTCGTCCATGGTGTGGTCGCCGTCGGCGGCGGGTGTGGAGCGCGCGTCGGGCGTCTTGGTTGTTGCTTTGCGGCGCTTTCGTGCTAGCGCCTCCTCTTCATCTTCCTCGTCGGGCACCTTGAGTCCTGAGACGAACTCGGATGCTGCGCCGATCACGAGCCCCCCCTCGTCTTCCTGCTCTTCTTCTTTGGGTGTCGCTGAGTCCTGCTCCTTGAGTTGCTTGACGAGGTCTTCTGGTCGCGTGCGCTTGCGCTTCTTGAGAGCGTTCCTGCGCTGGATGGCCAGCGACGCTTGTAGGTCTTCGTCGTCTACCAGGTCGTCGTCGACCGGCTTCTTCTTCGGGGCCACTGGTGCAGCGCCGCCGTCGACGTCCATGGCGTCGGTGTCGGGCTGTTGTGAGGGTTCTGTTGGGATGATTATGTCGTCATCTTCGACCTGCTTCTGCCTTGTGCCCTTCTTGCTCTTCTTCTTCTTGGGTTTCTTGATCTTAATCTCTGACGGCGCCTGGTAGTCTCCGGATATGGGGCCGTCGCCGACAATGTCGTCGAGGCTGACGTTCTCGCCCTTCTCCGTCTTTTCCACGGGCTGGCCGAGGATGTCGGCGAGGTCGTCGAATCTGCCCTTGTCGTCCAGGGTGAACTGCTTCGTCTTCTTGCCGTTGATCTCCTCGTCGTACTGCGCCAGGATGCCGCCCTCCATATCGTCGTCGTTGGGGTTGTACCCGGGGCGCTTCTTCTTCAGGTCCAGCTGGTCTTGCAGCTTTTCCTGAGACCGCAGGTCGATGTTCTCGAGCTCGTCGCCATCCTCGTCGTCGGCGCCGCCAATGCCGCTGTCCTTGAGCGTGAGGATCTGCTCGTCGCCGTCGAGGAAGGCCGACGTGTCATGCGCCACCTTGATCCCCGCCAGGTCCTTGGACGTGTACTGGACGTTGGCGGCGGCCTCGGCCTCTGCGGCGGCGAGCTCCTCCTCGAGCTTGCGCACCTTGTCAATCTTCTTCTGGCGCTTCTTCTGGCCCATGAGCCACGCCTTGGCGTCCGTGTCCGCGTCGGCCTTGTCTAGGTCGCCCAGCCCATGGCCCTCGAGCTTGGCGGCGCTCTGGGCCTTCTCGCGGGCCTTCTTGATGGCCGCTGACCGTTCCTCGCGCTTCTTCTTGGCCGCCTCGGCCTCCATGGCCTTGTTGTAGTTGTCGTAGGCCTGAGCCTGGCGGGTCTCGACGGTGCTGGGCGCTTCCTCGGCGTTCTCATCGTCGTCGTCGGAACCCGCCGAGCTGGGAGGCGCGGCACCGGGCACCGGCAGAGGCTGCATGCCCAGCGACACGCGGATGCGGTTCGTCTCCTCGATGGTGGCGGCGTCCATGTTTGAGAAGATGGGGGGGGGGGAAGAGGCAGGATGGGTATATCCTTGGGACTGGACAAAACGCAGGCGCGCGCCAAGTCCTACAACAGCCCGTGACGAAATGAAGTTCAAAGTAAAAGCATCCGATGATTTACCGAAATGACAACGACACACGTGACAAGGGCCCCCACAATTTGTGGCTGGCTTGCAGGGGTGGGAATCTTTTCCTTTATTTAGACGCGTAGAAATTTTTTAGACCTTCTCTTCTTCTTTTCCCTTTCTTCATCACGGATCTGTGCCCAGCGGTCCTCTGCACTTCTACGGAGGTGTCAGGGTCGACTGCTGCGCAAGCTCGATAACTCATGGAGACATCAACTCGTTATGGTGTCAATTTTCCTATCGACAGGTCCTAGAATAAAGGTCTTTTGGCCATCGGGTTGTATCGCTGAGGAGAATTCATTTTTCCAAGGTTGAGACTTCCTGATGCCAAATGCTCCGAGGAGTTATATTCCAAAGCCCTTTTCCAAGGTCGTTGGCCTGTGAGGTTGGGACAAACCATGGCTTCCTACATCTTATGCTATATACGTAGTTTTCTTCTGTTTCTGTTTTGGTCTTTGCCGTTTCTTTGTCAACCACAACCATAAACTACCCTTTTGATGAGAGAGAGAGAGACGTGACGTCGTTATATCGTTCATATTCTCTCAGGATGAGAGATGCTTTACCTTGCTCTCCTTTTGAATTACCCACCACTCCGGTGATATAGACCCGGTGACTGCTCGACCCCTGCCATTTTATCATGCCGTACTTTCGATAGACCATGCGGCTTTTCCAAAAATTCAGGGTCCATTCTCTTGTTGGAGATAATAGAAACGTGCAGACCCTTTCCTGACCCGAAGCCTGCCGTATCGATCGTGTTTCCAGACCGCAGATGCCGCATGGCCGATACGTTCCAGTCGCATAGCCATCGGGATGTTGATGATGGCATCACGACCATGATGTTCCGGTCTTAGCATCCGTGGCCACCGATGAGTTCAACCACGCGATATTGTACGTGTGCACAGCACAGCATAACTATTCAAGTTATGCTACCGATCCCGAGTTATTACGCGTTCTACTATGCTCACACACATGCAAATGGTCGGACCGAAAAGAAGAATTGTTTGTTTGTTCCTTGGAAAAGAGCACAATGTGTCTGGGCGTCGAAGTCAGCGGTAGCTTCGGATTCGGCCGTGTGATATTCATGAGTATATCCTCATTCAGAAAGAAGGACTTGAACTCTATGTACGAGTCTATCATACGAGTACGACGGTGGGCGGTATGATTCTCACGATCCTTGTCGTTGTCATCAACAAGTCACCAAGTCACCGAGTCACCACCAACAAGTCACCCACCTATGATCCATGATCAAGGTCTTGGTATGCTGCATTAGAGCCTGTTACTAGCACATTAGCACTTGAACAAGGTACGAGTACTACGGAGTAATAAGCCGCTGCACCATCTGGGGGCCGCCTTGGACCTTGACCATGCATATCATAAACTGGGGCACCCCTCCTCTTGGTGGCGTTTCCCCATGGGTCCCAAGGGATTCCAAGTGCCGGACCGACGAGGTGGAGGGGGCCGGGGGTCCGGGCATGATGTTTTGTTTGCCTACTCCGTATTCAGCCTGTGATGATCATGATATAGTACTCGTAGTATTAGTACTCCGTATGTAGTAGGTATTACCTTATATCCCATGATACTCCGTACTACATACACTACTGCTACTATGTGTGTAGTACACATATGTATACACATACGGTACCTCGTATCCTCACACCCTCTTGTGAACACACAAAGATACCCCCTCATTCTTACTCTCTCTCCCGATGGTCTCCTTTCTTCTCCAATTACCAAATACATGGACCATTACAACCATCGGGTTATTAGCGGAGAGTGCGGGGTTCACTACTCTTCTTCGGTCAACACCCGCTCAGCCCATCATCACCAGTTGATGTCTTCTTACACACTCCATGACCCTTGTCTTGTCCCCTTTGCCTTCCTCCTCGTCTCTCCCCACACCCCACTCACTCGCAGACCTTTAGGCCGAGAGACCAAATTCACTGTCCATTTCATTCCTCGTCTAGTTGGTAAGCTCAGTCACTGTCTTCTTCAACCAACAAAAGTCGGCCCTTTATCGTCCAAATATCCCATCATGTTACTCCTTGGCGTCCAGTCCACACACTTGGCGCATTCCCCCATGGGGGGTCCGAGGGGGCGAAGCGTGCAGAGATGGAGCTTCATTGCGTCTTTTGTGGCTTAAAGAATAATTCACAAGCAAATAAGCAAAAAACAGTACCTACGTGGTAATTTTGACTATTCTTACTCTGAGCTAGCTTGATGGTACTATTCGTCAATGGCAATTGCCGCTCCATCTTGCCCGCCTTGCCGTCTCGGCTCCTCCTCTCACCCCCTCAAAGAGGCCAAGACTTGATGAGCCAACAAGGCCAAGACCAAGAGAGAGCAAAGAGAGAGTAAGAGAAAAGAGAAACCTATATATATGCCCGTACCCTGCCAATGTAGAAAAGAATGGATCTCTCCTCTCATCATCGATCTTGTCCTTCAACGTCTCCGTAGCAGCAGCTGAATACAGGTCATCAACGATGCAGCTCCTCTCCACCACCTTCCTCGTGGGATCTACCCTCCTCCAGACCGTCCTCGGTCGTCCGGAGCAGGATCAGGGTCCCGCCAGCCGTGCCAACATCCTCAAGAGGAGTGTTGATTCCTTCATCGAGACCGAGAGTGCTTATGCCTATGAGCGTCTTCTGTGCAACTTTGGCCCCGAAGGCTGTGCTGCTCCTGAGGTCGATGCTGGTGTAGTCATCGCTTCTCCTTCCACCAGTAACCCTGATTGTGAGTCAACATACCAACACTCCCATCTGTTCCTTTTTCTCTAGACGGCTCGACTAACATGTGTGTGTGTGTGTGTGTCCCAGACTTTTACACCTGGACTAGAGATGCCGGCCTCGTCCTCAAGGGCGTCGTAGATAGCTTCACTAGCTCCTACGACAGCACCCTCCAGGAGCATATCCAGGACTTCGTCATCGCCCAGGCCAGGCTCCAGGGAATCTCCAACCCTTCTGGTTCTCTCCTTGGTGGTACCGGTCTTGGTGAGCCCAAGTTTAAAGTTGATCTTACCGAGTTTACTGGTGATTGGGGTATGTTCATTCTTCTTCATTTTCTTCTTCTTCCGTCCCCCTTCTTGATATATACATCTACACACATCAATACATACAGTCAGGAGAATAAACACTAAATTGAAAACAACAGGCCGCCCTCAGCACGATGGTCCTGCCCTCCGTGCCATTGCTCTAATCTCCTACGCCAAGTGGCTCGTTGAGAATGACTACGAGACCACCGCCACCGAGATTGTCTGGCCCGTCGCCCGCAACGATCTCGAGTACGTTGCTCAGTACTGGTATGCACAATCTCCCTATCTCTTGATAATTCACTGTCGTACATGTCATGTCTGACCATAAATTATAGGAACAACACTGGTTTCGACCTGTGGGAGGAGATCGACGGTAGCTCTTTCTTCACCACCATCAGCCAGTGGAGGGGTATGTACATATTGAACATCTTCATGTCTTCAGGAAACATTGAGGCCACAGGGCTAACCATCTGCATCTATAGCCCTTGTCGAGGGTGCCGCTCTTGCCAACACTCTTGGTGAGACTAGCGCTAACACCAAGTACTCCAACATTGCCCCCCAGATTCTTTGCTTCCTCCAGTCCTTCTGGATTCCCGAGAAGAAGTACATTGACGCCAACAGTATGTTCTCCCCCCCCTCTCCCTCGCCTCCTCACATTTGTACCTAGTAGTACATGCGCTAGAACCCCATTCTCTGACACAAATACACCAGTCAACGTCAACGACGGCCGCACAGGCAAGGACACCAACACGGTGCTGGCCTCGATCCACGCCTTCGACCCGGCCCTGGGTTGCGACGCCACGTCGTTCCAGCCCTGCAGCGACAAGGCCCTGTCCAACCTCAGGCTGGTGGTCGACTCGTTCCGCGGCTACGCCATCAACAGCGGCATCCCCACGGGCAAGGCCATCGCCGTCGGCCGTTACACCGAGGACGTCTACTACGGTGGCAACCCGTGGTACCTCAACACCCTGTCGGTGGCCGAGCTGCTGTACGACGCCGTGTACGTGTGGAAGTCGCAGGGGTACATCACCGTCACCGCGCTGTCACTCCCCTTCTTCAAGGACCTGGCCAAGGACGCCGACGCCGGCATCTTCCGGTCCGGCTCCACCGCCTTCGACAGCCTCGTCAACGCCGTGTCCACCTACGCCGACGGCTTCATCGAGGTCGTCTCCACCTACGCCGGCACCGGAGGCGCCCTGTCGGAGCAGTTCACCAAGAATGACGGTACCCCCATCTCCGCCAAGCACCTCACCTGGTCGTACTCTGCCTTCCTGACCGCCGTGGCCCGTCGCGCCGGCACCGTGCCCCCTTCGTGGGCCACCCTCCTCGACATCATCCCCCCCGTCTCGTGCCAGAAGACTACCGCTGTCGGCTCCTACTCCTCCGTCACGGTTAGCACGTTCCCCAGCGGCCAGACTGTCGCCAGTGCCAGCTCCTCCTCCTCCGATCAGGAGTGAGCCTAGGCCGAAATCGCAGCACATTGTCACTGAGCAGATGGGCGAGCAAAGAGAAAGACTTTTTACTCCATTCACTCCAGTAGTATACGAGACATAATAAGGGTAGAAAGGAAAATAGAAAGAAACAAAAGTTGAGTATCTACATGCTGATTGTGATTCTTCCCGTGTGACCAAGTTGGTTGTTGTGCGCGCGCGTGTGTGAGTGATGTAAAAAGAAAACCAAGAAAAAGGACAAGATAGACAGGGGAGTTGAGTAGTGACAAGAGCAGAAAGGAAAGAATAACATAAAACATTTAAGCAAACTCATCATCGTCATCGGCATCATCAGCAGCAGCAGTAGCAGCCGTGACATCACCATCAGCAGTGCTGATAGTGTTCTTGACGCGGACGAGAAGCGTCGTCTTCCACTTGTCCAGCTTGCTGATCTGGTCAAACTTGAAGAGGTTGTCGGTGAACTGGTCCTGGTTGCGGGCCTCGATGGCGGCGCACAGGTCTGTGAGGAGGGCGAACTCGCGCTGGGCGGCGAAGGTAGGGTCCATCTCGCGGTAGTGCTCGAGTCCGCGCTGAGCGGCGACGAGATCCCCGCTGGCGAGGTGGCAGATGCCAGCCTTGAAGAAGTACTCCTTGACGCTGTACTTCATCAGGTTGTTGTTGATGGACAGCTCGGCCACCTTTTCGTAGTTGGCGATGGCCTTGTAGTAGTCTCCCTCCAGGGCGGCGACGTCGGCAACCTTGAGCCAGAGCTTGTTGGCGAGCCTGTGTCATTTCGCAAAAAGGTCAGCAAAAAGAAAAGGAGAGAGACAGGGGGGTGGGTGGTGATAGAGAAATAAACTCACGCTGTAGCATTGTCACCCTCGTACCAGCTTGCAGCTGCTTCGTAGGCGTCGATGGCACTCTTGGTGTCGCCGAGGTCCTGCTCGTAAATCTCCCCAATGGCCTCCTTGTGGCCGGCGGCGCGGCGGAAGTTTCCCTTTGCGCAGTACCTCTCGACGGCGTAGTCGACGCAGCGGATGGCCTTTTGGGGCTCCTCCTTGCGGTAGGCCTTGAAGGCGTCCACCAGGACGTTGGCGGCGTCGTCGGGCTCGTTTAGGTTCTTGTTGTGAATCTCGGCGGCCCTCTCGAAAGCTTGACCAGCTGCCGAGTCTGCACATAGACATGAAAAGAATATTGTTAGTTATCGGCCATCTCGTGAGGGTTATATGTGCTAAGAAGGAGAAGGGACCAAAAAAAAAAAAAAAAAAACGGCCACGTACTCTGCTTCTGCATCCGAAACGCATTGGCTGCCTCGACAAACAGGTCGGCGGCATTCTGGTATTTCTCATCACGACCTCCGAAGAAGCTGAAGCCGCTGCCCGCGCTCTGAAGCGTCTTCTCGGCCTAATTTTCCATCATGAGTTGTTCTGTTAGTCGTCTTCTTCTTTTTTGGTATTTCCGGGTATTCAAGGGTCGTTGCATGTGGCGGGGGAGGGGTTCGTGAGGAGGTTCGTGATGTATCGTTTTCCTTTTCTTTACCTTTTGGAGCAGGGCACGAGGATCCTGCGACATGATGGATAAACTGGGTTGACAGAAAAGATAAGTGTGGTTGAATGGTTCTTGGTGAGGGTATCAAGAGGATCGAGAAAGTCGTCGGTTCGTCGTCGGTCGGGTTGAGCTGGTTGATGTGGGGGGGTGGGAGGGAAGCTCTCTTCTGTCTCAGGCTGACGAAAGGGTGCAAGGCGTTATGACGCCAGCTACGTTGACCCACTTATCCTTTTGCCAGTGACATGCGCAGGGTAACCAGGGATTAAATAATCGATTTTCTTTTCCAATGGTGATCCCTCTTCCTCTTTTTCTTCCCCGACCGTCTTGAATTGGTGTCCGTCCTCTCTAGTACTTTTCTTTTCCACTTGAATCCGCATTACAACATCTACAACCATGTCTCTCTGCACCAGCTGCCGTCGTCTGGCCGTCATACCCGCCAGACACTCCCGTCTCCTGTCCTCTAGCTCAACACCCACCACACCACGCGACATGCTCTCCCGACCAACCTGGTCCGTTCGATCGCTCATCCCCTCGTCGGCCAACTCCTCAAAAGACGACGAAGTTATCACTCCATCCCAGCTGCACCACCTCCTCCGACTGTGCGCCCTGCCTCTCCCCAAGACCCCATCCGACGAGCAGGCCATGATCTCTACGCTCCAGAGCCAGCTGCACTTTGTCCGATCGGTGCAGCGCGTCGACACCACGGGCGTGGAACCCCTGCGCGCGGTGCGCGATGAGACGGACGAGGCTACGCGCGAGACGACGGTCGACATGGACAAGCTGAGGGCCCTGCTGGACGACGAGGTGCGCGTGGGACACTACCAGCGGCCCAGGCGGCGTACTGCCGTCCAAGGAGCCACACAACAGAAGAATGAGGCGGAGGATTGGGATGCACTGTCTACGGCGTCCAGACGGGCTGGGAGGTTCTTTGTCGTCCAGAGTCAGAACAAGGGAGATGAGGCACCGTGAGGAAACAGTTGTGTATGTGTATAATAGTTGTTGTAATAGTAACGATACCCCCCTGGCATAAATTCATGCGAATCATCATCTTGCAGTACAGCGCCTGCTGTGGAGAAAGAAAGAAAGAAAGCAAAGAAAAGACTTGCTGAGCAAAATGCCCTTCTACTTGCTCACACCACCATTCGGCTCTCTCGGTTTCGGCTTGGGCACCTTCTCATACGCATTTGGACTTGGCGCCCTCTTCTGCTTCTGGGGCTTCTTCCCATGGTCATGTCCACCGCATGCATGATCCTTCCCTTTCCCTTTTCCTTTCCCTTTACCCTTGTGATCTGAGTCGTGGTGCCCGTCATCAGACGAGGAATCGTCGTCGGAAGAGGATGACGACTCGTCGCTCGATTCGTCAACCGGCTTTGGTCGATGATATATGCAACAGACTGTTTTTGACCATGTTAGTTTTCTCATCTATCGCACCACCCCTCCTTGCTCTATCGACTTGTGTATTGGTTGTGCCGTACCCTTGGAACTCTTGCGTCCTAGCCCTTCATTGTCCACCACATCCTCTGCCCACTTGACCGATCTGTCGTTGGAGCTCCTTGCCCCGCGGAGGTGAAGAATCGCCTGTGGTGGTTGCTGCTGCTGCCGCCCCGGCTGTTGCTCATTATGTTGTTCCGTCGTCGTTTGTGTGCCTCGGGCCTGGTCGGACCGTTCCGCTCGTCGTTGTGACATGGTCAGGTGTCTGTGTCTGTGTGTGTTTGTCTTTTGGGTATATCGCAATGCGTCGAAAGAAGCGAGAAGAAAAGAAGAAAAAAAACGGAGCAGAAAGAAACAGTGGCGCTTCAAAAGAGAAGAAAGTCGTTTATCGTAAATGCAGTCAGTGGTTTGTAATAGATAGAAATTGGCGATGGCCTTTTCGCGTCAGTTGGAGGGGCAAAAAGAAGTAGCGAAAAGGTACCGTCAGTTTTCGCCCCTCTCAACTAGAAATGGATTAGCTTCAGACCTGCCAAAACACCCCGGTACTCTCTACTCAGGGTGCTCGTGACATCACTAGCAGACGGCAACAGTTAATCATTGTTCCTGTTGTCCATGGTCACTGAAACTATACACTGTATGCTGTTCTTTTGCTAATTTCAAGTGGATTTTGTTACCGTCATTAGGAATAAAATATAGTAATAGCTAATGTTACAGATTTTTGCGTCTTCTATAGTATATGCTCCAATGCAACGCCCGTGATAAAAATACACCCCTTTTTGGTTTTATACACATAATATAATACAAATGTCAAAGAAGAAGAAGATACTTCTACTCTCCACTCGTCCTCTTCTCCATCTTGGCCTTCTTCTTATGCCCCGTCATGCTCTTCCTCGGACGAGTCTTCTTGTGCTCCGGCTTGACGAGCGGCTTGTTGTTCAGCCATCCCTCAAGCGGCATGCGAGAGCCCACGAAGCGACCCTCGGGTGAGAAGACGTCAATGGTCGGCCACTCAGGCTCACCCATCTGCTCAGTGATATTGTGCTGCGGCTTCGGCCTGGGCTCCCTCCTGACCGGAGGGGGAGGAGCAACAGCACCGCTTGCATCGCGACGCTGGCTCATCATGGCAGCAAACGGATCCTTCTTTTCCTCCTGCTCCTTCTTCTTCTTCTCCTCCTCCTCCTTCTTGGCTTGCTCCTCTTCAGCTTCCCCGGGGGGAGGCAGACTCGACGCCGATCTGCGCTGCAGGTCCCTGGCGCGAACTTGCGCTACAATCTCAACGTATCCTACCCCCTCGATGAGGATGTCGACGGACAAGACGCGGAAGGGGAGGTTCTCCACTTTCAGACCGACGGCAGCCCTCCTCGTCAGAGGACCGGCACGACTTCTGGTAACGTCGTATTTGAGCTTGAAGGTGCCCGCGTGGAGCATCTTGTCGCCTATCCCGGGAAGGGAGTAGTTTTCCACGCCGGATGACACGCGCGTCTGGTTCTGGAAGTCGACGGCCTTGACCGTGCTGGTGATGTGCTCATCCAGAGGGGTGAAGTTGTACATGAGGAACGTGACGTCGGGCGTGCGGGGTGTGATGCGGATCAGTCCGCCGCCGAGGAGGAGTGAGTGCGCCGAGGTGAAGGAATGCTGCTCGGGGACGATGCGGCTCTTCATGATGAGAGACTTCCTGTGCTCCGGCTTGACAAACAGTTCCAGGTCGCTGCGGGCCAGGCCAGGCAGGTCGACCAGTTCGCCCTTCTTGTTGCCAAAGGGAATGCGGATAGGCGACGCAGTAGTGCCCGGAAGGTCGGAAACCAGGGGCATATCGGGATACTGCTGGGCTGGCTGGAGCGGGGGCAGCAGGTCGTCGGGGTCGAGTTGCTCATTGTCGTCCTCGTACGCTTCGTCCACCGCGTGCGACTGCTCACGGGGGTACACAGAGACAGCGTGTTCACCATCCCTCCTGGCCTTCGTCGGCGCAGACAGACTCATCCTGCCCTTGGGGTACACAGCCTCGAACAGCTGGCTCTTGCCGACATTGACCTTGCCGACCATCCACCCTGCGCCACCGCGCTTCCAGATGTCCTCCTTGAGCTGGTGCGTCCACCAGGAACGCTTGGCGCTCACGCAGCGCATGTTGCCCAGACGGATGCGCCCGCCCAGGCGGCCCAGGGCGTCGCGCATCACGTCGCGCAGGTACGGCATCATGTTGTCGACCTTCTCCTTGGTGGGGCCCAGCAGGTCGCCTCGTGTGACGACGAAGCTCATTTCGATCTTGCGGTCGTGCTGGTACTTGTAGGCGCGGGAGCGGCGGTTGCGCGAGCGCAGGGGGATGTCTCCCAGGAGCACGTTGAGTCGCGGGATCAGCGACATGGGGAAGTCGGCCGCGTCGATGACGTGGTAGATGTGGTTGTACCGGTGGGGGGACTCCTCGATGGTCTCGCGCAGAGAGTCCACCGTCGGGTGGTACATGGCCACGTCGGCGGTTGCGCTCCCATGCAACCCGTGGTGGCTCAGGCTGTGACAGCGCTCACACACGGGGGGCTTTCCCCTGTCCTGCTGCTTGCTGGTCCCAGATTCCTCTCCCTCCTGCTGCCCGGGGAGTTCTCCCGTCTCCAGTCGAGACGGGTTGATCCCCAGGGCCTCGAGCTCCTCGGCGCCCAGCGTTGAGAGGGCCGTGCTGACAATCTCATCTTCCTGGCTCTTCTTCTCTTTTGCCGACAACCTTTTCTCCGGCTGGAGCCACTTTTGTACTCGTTTCCCCTTGACGTTGTAGAAGCCGAGCTGCTGGGGGTCGTGCGTTTGGCTGAGGGCGCCGCATCCCGCACAGGTGACGGGCAACTTGGGAGGGGGTAGCGCCTCGGATACCGACTGAGCCTCAGATTCTTCAGCAGTCGTATTTATCGGGTCGTTAGCGGCCTGTTCGGTGGCGGTTGTCTCGATATGCAGTCTGCGTCGTTGGGCAGGAGTCGCTCCGAGGCATGTTCTGCTGGCGACGCTGGTCCTGTGAAAAGCCACGGCTGGGCATAGAAATGTAGGGGGAGCCGTGGACAAGAGAGACGGTCCCTCACGGATACGCAAAGCTCGAGTTAGCCATCGCGCAGA
>FYEV01001793.1:105606-157003 GCA_900188565.1 Geosmithia flava
AAAAAAAAAAAAAAAAAAAAAAGGGATCCTGAGAATGTGACGTGAAGTCGCGTATATTGGATGTCCCCACTCAACTATAGAGGCTTTGGCGGCCGGATGAACCAAGCAGCCGTTCCGCGCATCCCAAAAGTGGCAGGGGTCCCTCTGCCTTTGATTTTCCCATCAACCGGCAGAAGTTCGAATTCCAGCATTCGTGACCAACACGAACATCGCATCCAACCGTCAAAATGAGGACATTAGGTATTAGGTGGAACAAGCTGAGGAAGGTAAGCACAGACAGAAAACATTGCGCCCTCTACTTCCCCTCCATTACGACGAAACCAGAAAGTGCTGACCATTCTCTCCCATCCATAGGCCGTATGTATACCCTCTCCTTAGGACGGATCATGGAGCATCGCGAATAGCTAACCCTCTCTAGGTCGTCAACCTCCAATGCGGACCCGGCGCTGCCGTGCTGCCCACCGAGGTAACCCGTATACACATGGACTTTGCCTACTCTCTGCGCAATGGCCACATGGGACCTAGGTATGACGCTTTTCTTTTGCTTCCCCCCCTTTGACGCGCGACTGACAAGGTGGGAACCCAACAGGAAATTCTGGAAGGAATGTCTCCCCCGTCTCAAGTACCACAACCCTTCGATCCCGATGATTGTCAACCGTCACCGACAAAACGAGACTCCTCCCAAGATGACCGTGTACCTGCGCAACGGCGAACCCACCGAACAGTCCACCATCGCAGCCCAGCCCGCCTCGTCAGGCGCTGGCCTGTCCAAGGCTCAGCCCCCCGGCCCGGGAGAGCGCGTCGTCGAGATCGACATGCAGAACAAGCACTCCACCCAGATCCTCGAGTACTTCATCGCCGAGACGCGCGCCGTGCCCCTCAAGCCCACCGAGGCCGAGCTCGCCGAGATCCAGGACCTCGAGCGCCTCACCAAGCAGGGAGAATACGACAGACAGTACCTTGCTGGTGTTAGGGCCGAGAAGAAGAGGGAGGCTGACATGCTGAAGCGTGCCCGTGAGGCTGGTGGCATGACTGACTAAGAGAAACGAAACACGACGAGAGGAAGAAGAATGTGTTTGTGTGTTTGGCGTGCGTGGGAAGACGTAACAAACAAAAAACTGTACCATATATAATCACTGGCCTGGCAGGAACAAAGCAAAAAAGGGGTGTAGCATTTTCTGTATTAGTAGAATCACGCCATGTATCGATTCATACATTTTGCATTATTGTCTTTTTTCTCTCTTTTATTATATGCTCTGCTAGGGAACTGTTAGGCGAGACCGAAGCCTTCACTGTCATATACCGCCCTCCAAAGCATTGTCTCTAGCTTCTCCTTGGTCTCGTACCTATGCAGGGACAAGAGGTTGAAGCACGTTCTGGCGACGGGATACCGCTCCGTCTCATCACCGAGGCACGAGATGCGCAGTGGCGCCACGGCTGCACCGACCGACGGTAGCCGGTCGCTCCCCGTGACAAACGAGAGCAGTCTTCGTTGATCGGCCGGCGAGGCTTCACTGAATACCTCCCAGAACCAACCTACCGGATTCTCGCTCCCATCATCCGGCTCAGCCGTGCTCCAGCCTTCGTACTCGGCTGTTCTCCTGAGGCTGGCGATATCCAGGGGCTCGTCCGAGCCGCGCAGGAGGAGCTCGAGCTCATCGGGTCCGAATAGTGCGGGAGTGCGTGCCGGAGAAGCCCTGTAGAAGCCATCTGCAAAGGCGGCGAACTGTCTCCGTACCGAATCGTATAGGAGGTAGCGAACGTAGCACTTGACGTATTCCCGTCGGTTGGTGTTGGTGACAGGGGTGTTCTCGCCGTCTTCGCAGAGTGGTACGCGGACTGTAGTTCCGTCATAATTTTCGACGTCAATGGCAAAGTCGAGGGAGAAAACCTGTTCCACGTCATTGCCTTGGTATTCCAGGAGCTGAGATAGTCCGCTGGCCAGCTGGGGCCGATACTCGGCTAAGTCATCCAGGGAATATGCGAGGGACTTTCCGACGCCAGTGAAATGGTTGGCGGGACACCAGTCGGGGGCCTCTGCTATAATCTTGCGGAACATAAAGGGGGGCAACGGGATATCCAGGACTGTCGAGTTGGCAATGGCCAGTCCCAGGGTGGCGCCGATGTTGAAGTACAGATTCACGTCCTCTTCACTCACGTATGAGTGGTTGAAGTAGCAGTGCTGCGAGTCCGCGTCGTAGAGAAATATGCCTGTCTGAGGGTCAAACACCTCCTTGCTGACGAGGAGGAACCATTCCTTTCGAGGACCACCGCCGTCAATTCCCTCTTCGCCATCAAACTTGATGCGTAGCGCTCTGCTCAACCCCTGGGTCGTCTCGCCCCCCAAGGCGTCGCCAATCTCCGTGAGGCTGTCATCTGCGAGACAGTCTCGTCTAACGCTGAGAGTAAGAAACCTGCTGGTGCCGGACAGTATATGGCCCACGGAAGCTTGCTCCATCTGTCGGCTCACATCCTGCTTGATCATCTGCGCCTTGGCCCATATACTCAGCAGAAATGGGTATTGGGACAGCGAGAAAGGCTTCCCCTGGCCCCATTTGTGGAAGTCGGCATACACCTCGATGTAGTCGGCCAGCGAATTGTAGAAGTCGCTCATGGGGAGAAACCGGCCGCTTCGGGCGTCTGCTAGCTTAGACGAGCCCGGCTTGGTGCCGTGGGGCTTTTTGTTGGCATCGAACAGCAGGCCCAGAACATGGCACGCCGCACGGATCTGCCAGTCGTCATGGTAGCTCGTCTCCTTGGCCCCTTGGCGTCCTCGCTGGCTCCCAGACACGGAAGAGATGCCATCCTCAAGCTCCACGTTGGAGCGGCGGAACTGGAGTTCTGAGATGAGCCCGGGCATGGCCTCGGTTTCCAGACCGCGTCTGGTCGCTTCCTGTCGCAGAAGCCTGTAGCTTAGGAACCCTGAGATGAGATCTTTTGTCTTGGCGAAGGGTTTTGCATCGTACTGTAGCCACCAGTGGATCAGCTGGCGATGGAGGTGATGTGGCAGGTTGTGTATAAGTCCCACGATGCGCTTGACGAGACCAGAGTAGCGCCCGGATAGCGGCCCAGACAAACTGGGCGAAGTTCTGAGCTCGTTGTCCCGTTCATCTTCGAAATGCAGAAGTGGGTTCTCGAGGATGATGAGAAATACTCTCAGCTCTTGGGGTTCTGCGAACCTGCCCCCCGGCTTTTTCAGGAGGTTGGTGGTGACCTTTATAAGCGTTTCCCGTACTTGGCTCTGCGCTCGTATGAGGTGGTGATATGCAGACTGCAGCTCATTCTCTGTTGGATGGCGATGGCCTGGGCTTTGGGAGACTTCTCCAAGGACTACCGACCATCTGTTCGCCGGGTATACCACTAACTGGAACCACTCAGAGAGGCCGTCCCAGTCGATTCTTGGTGACCCTACGAGAGATGGTCGCTCAGATGGATTTGATGAAGATAGATTCAACGACTGTAGCTTCTCTTCACTTTCACAGACGTCTGTCGGAAGAGAGAAGGACGAGTTGACAGCCTCGAATGAGCTGAAACACGCGGCGAGGTAGTCCTGCAGCGGCTTGAATATTTTCTGAGAAGGCGTATCCGATGGCTCCTTCTCATTGACGAAGCGTCCATTGGACGGCACTGTCTCAAGTGCCCATCTCCTTAGACACTCGTCGACAAGTTCTTGGGTGCGCTCAACAGACAGAGGCTCAACTGTGCATAGCAATGTCAGTAACAGGTCAGGTCTTTGATGACGTGTTTCCAAGACGAACCAGGATGTTTCTTCCCGCGAGATAGATCATTCCATTCACCCAGAGTGATAACGCGGTTGAGCGTGACACAGACACTACACTTGATGAGGCCGCTGGGGTCGGCTGTGGCGGGCCAGCTCATGAGGGTGCCGCAGGTCATACAGGCCCCCGAGGCCAAGGGGACGTTAGCCGGGAGTCTTCCCGGACGTTTATTTGAAGGGCCCATTGCAGCTGCATTTCTTATTTGGGGATTTAATATCCGATTATGATTTTTGTAGGAGGATGGGGCAGCCAGTTGTGGGAAAACAAGATGTGCGCTCTAGTGGTGGTCTATGCTAGGAAGAGAGAACATGTAGGTTTGAACGTCAAAGACGGACTCCTCGGATCAACCGTCATGACTATTTTAACAGTAAAAAGGAAAAGAAAAGAACACAGTCATCAATTTTTTTTTGGCAGTAAATAAATCAATAAGAGAAGCAGGAGAACAAAGAGGAAAGAAGACTGCTGCTCGTGAGTAGTCCTACTGTGGCTGGTGACATATGGCTGGTGTAATATGTGGCGATGCTTGTACCACATTCACGAAGCAAAACCGGGAACAACGCCTGGCGGCTTTTATCTTCCCCGCAAAATCCGTGAATTCATAACCTCATACCTCATTGGTTGTCCATCGCCGACCGGCAATTGGGAATTATATCATTGCGACAACGGAGCCCTAGAGTCAGCGCCTATTGATGTCATTCGCCAATGGATGATACATGTATATAATGTTTCCGACTGCCATGCATTCAAAATGTGTTCTCCTACATGATCTAAGGGAATCGATACCCGTGTGACAAACCCCGGCTGAAACCCGTACACCATGGCGACAACCACTACGACGACAACGTCGTCGGCAATTCCGTCATCGCTATCTGGAAATGATCAGCCCATCCAACTTGAGCAGCTGCCGGGTCACCGTATCTCGGACTCTGCCCCGGTTCCCTCACGCAGTTCGACCTTGGAGGAGGGTGATCACCAGGTCGGACACTCGAAGTGGTAGGCACAGAACATCCATCCATCCTCTCACTATTATCGCACAGTCAAAAGCGCCGCGATACCTTGGTATAGACTACTAACAACACCGTATAGGAGATCGATCATTGTGGTCGTCTCATCCTTTGTCAATGTATTCACATGCTGTGGGCTCAACTTCGCCTTTGGTGTCTACCAAGCGTTGTACGAGGACATGGCGAAGCACCCCGACACGCCGTTTACAGGCGCCAGCGCAGCACAGATTGACCTGATCGGCACGCTGTCGATATCTCTGATGACGATTGGCGCCCCCTTCGCCGTGGCATGGTCGAAGCGCTTCTCACCGCGTCTGGTGTCGATTGTCGGCGGCTTCATATTTGGCGCGTCGCTCATCCTGGCCAGCTTCGGCACCCGCCTATGGCACTTTATCGTCACGCAGGGTCTGCTCCTGGGCATCGGGACATGCATGTCGTACATGGCGGCGGCGACCGTATCGCCGACGTGGTTCTCTAAGCGGCGCGGACTGGCCATGGGCACCATCCTGTCGGGCACAGGCGTGGGTGGGCTGGTGTGGGCGCCCGCGCTGGACGCCATGATCAGCAGCATGGGCTTCCGCAACTCGCTGCGTCTGTCGGGTGCCCTGTCCATCGTGCTCGTGTCGGCGTCCAGCGCCGCGCTCAAGTGGGAGGCTCGGTCCCAGGCTCGCATCGACGTGGAGAACGCGGCGCGGTCGAGCCGCTACACCAGTCTCTTCCGCGTGCCCCTGCTCGACTGGCGCGTCGCTCGGTCCAGGAAGTTCCTCGCCCACTCGCTCGGGGCTGTCTTCCAGGCCGCAGCGTACTACACGCCTGTCTTCTTCTTCGCCTCGTACGCCCGCACCCTCGGCTACAGCACCACCACCGCCACCAACTTCATCGCCCTGTCTAATGCGTGCAACGCTATCGGCAAGATCATCATTGGGTGGCTGGCCGACCGAGTGGGCAGGCTCAACGCCCTTTTCATCACCACCGTCTTCAGCGCCGTTGCCGTCGTCGCCCTGTGGCTGCCCTCCACGGCCACGTATGGCACCCTCGGCGACTCGCGCGGGCTCTTCATTGCCTTCACCATCTTCTACGGCACGTTCGCCAGTGCTTATGTCTCGCTCTTCCCAACCAGCCTGATCGAGATCTTTGGCGCGCAGAACTTCGCCTCGGTCAACGGCTTCCTCTACATGATCCGCGGCCTGGCTACGCTCGTAGGCACGCCCGTTGCTGGCCTGCTCATCCGCAGTGGGTCCAAGGCAGGCTTTCCGAGCGCGTATACCAACATGTCGGTCTTTGTTAGCACCCTGCTCTTTGTTGCTACAGCTTCCGTCTTCTGGGTCAGGATGGAGGCTATGGTTGGACCGGACCGCCACCTGCTTCTCAAGTGGAGGATGTGAGTAGCTCTAGAGCCGTGGTTTGTGACTGGAGTTACAGTTATACGTACTTCATCGGCCGGTCGCCCATCTCAAAACATATTTTGCATAGCAGATCAGTGAATCTCTCCGCAGTGTATTCCCATACTAGTCAATTCCAACAATGGCACACACAATTCCCTATATATAGTGCCCCGTCTATAATACCTCTCTGCTAGGATCAGAAGACTGAAGGGCGCTAACCTGCTTCTCCGCTGGTTTGCCCATCTCGCTTTCGCCAATGCTCCCTTGAGCATTATGCCACGGCTGATTCCTCCAGTGTCGCGCGGGGATACCATCGCGAAAGAAGCCGTTTATATCCTCGATGGACCTGCCCGTGACCTCCCCGACGCAAAAGTAGACATATGCCCACGTCACAAAGCACAGCCCAGTGTATACAAACCCCGTCTTGGGGCCCAGGTTGGCCGAGTAGTAAAGATAAGGGAGTGTGAAGACGACGACCCAGATGGTTACCCAGAAGGCAGCTACAGAGACAGCGTATATCTTGTTTCTATTGCGCCCAACGGCCATCTCCGAGGCGATTGTCCAACCGAGGGGGCCCCAGGCGAAGTTGAAGGCAACAATCTCGATGATGACGAAGCTGATGATAACTCTACCAATCGTCTCAGTGGGCTGTCCGCCCGGAATACCCAGACACCCAACCACGAATATGGACACGGTCATGATGCCCGTGGTCACCATGAGTAGTGGACGGCGCGGCAGCCTGTTGGCTAGCAGAACAGCGGCTAGGACAACAAACACCTGAATGATGAAGACGATGAGGGTCATGAGGAACGGATCCGACAGTCCGATAGCCTGCGAGAAGACGGTACCAAAGTAGTAGAACCATTGGATGCCGTTGATCTGCTGGGCCACCAAGGCGCCGGCGCTGTACACAACCTTGCGCCTCTCGACAGGGTCGGTCACTAATTGCAGCCAACCGCTTTCCTCGCCGGTCTCTTGCTCTTCCGTGGCAACGTCCTCTTGCATTAGGCCTATGGAAGCCTGCGCATTGGACGTCTTATCCTCTCGATGCAGAGATTCGAGTGACCTCGTCGCCTCATCCACTTTACCCTTTCGTACCAGCCACCGAGGGGACTCGGGCACAAACCATATCCCCAGCAGGATGATGGCAGGAAACACGAGCTGGAAGCCTATGGGGAAGCGGTACGCGAAAGTCGTCTGGTTGTGCGAGACGCCACGGTTGATGGCCGCGGCAATGATTTGCGACACCGACAACGTAAGCTGCCAGCACATGAGTAGAGGGCCACGCATAGATTCCGGGGCGATTTCCTATCATGGGAGGCGTCAGTGTTACATCCGAACGCATATGGAAAGTTCCAAGCCTTACCCCCATGTATAATGGCGAAGTGGCCGAAAAGTTTCCCACTCCATACCCCATGACGGCCCGGCCAGCCGTGACGAGGTCCCTGTTAGACGTGGTCACGAGCTGCATGATGACTCCGACGACGATAGCCACAGTTCCCGTGAGGAAGACGGGCTTGCGACCCAGCCAGTCGTTCAGGGGTGCCGCCGTCAGAGATCCAACCAGCTCGCCGACATTGATCATGGATGTCATGATGGACAATTGCGACGGCGAGATGGCGTACTGCCCGTCGGCATCGCGCTCGCCGAAGTGGCGTACGAAGACGTCTAGAACGCAGAAAACGTCAGTTCCCCTTACTAGTCAGGTCGATTGATAGCATCGGTTCTCTCGAAGCTTACCGAGGGTGGATACGCCGTTAAAGTAGACTCCATCGTAGCCATAAAGGCAAGCTCCCAGAGCTGCGAAGCCGCAAAAGAGCCAGATGTAGGGATGTCTGATGGCGGCCATTGTTGAATTCCGGCACCCCCCAAGTGTGTCTCAGTGACGTTGAAGGAGGGAAGCTTCTAAATCATCTCGTACCTAGAAGAAGTGTTAACAGACGGAGCACAATACCATTGAAGCTTGGACCTGTAGATCTCGTAGCTTCAACGCCTGCTTTCCCCGACTTGTCCCCATTGTCAAAGCTCCCCTCTTCCCCCCAGATCTACATCCAGGACTCCACTTAGATTTCCTGTTTTGGAATGCCGCGAAGGTCGTGGGCGGTTAGGTCCCAGCCAGCCGTCTCACTGATCTAAGTTTTCTCCCTGCACAATAGCCGTCTTACCGATTTCCCCTCTGGGAATGCCGTGCATGCGACGGGAAGCACTTGGCGCAGAAGCTGAACCGTTAGGCGGCAAGTCTCAATGTGGATTTGCCGTCCGACAGCGGGAAGCTGGGTCTGCGGCAGGCAATCTAGACTGCGGTTCCGTCTTATTCGCGGCCTGTCCGGGATTCAGGTTATCACTACAAGTCGAGTTGTTTTCGCACAAATGTCACGATGTCTTCTCGCTATTCTCATTCATTTCATACAAGGCTGTTAACCAGGAGAGAGGCTGGCCTTGAAGGAAACGTCGTAACTTGCTATCTCGCTCCCCGACTGGAAGTTCCAAGGTCGAAGCTTCGTGGTGTTGCTACTCCCTAACCATGGGATCTATTCCAGCCCAACAGGCCACCACATACAGCCGGCCTTCAGAATCACAGGCCGCGGCTGACGCGATTCCCATCCTCGTCGACGACACTTACCACGTGTTCCACCTGACGACGCCGCCATTCACACAGCACCACCCGCCTCGCCTGAGGTCGAACTGGTCACGTATCAAATCGACCAACCTCGTTGACTGGACACGGGATCCCGAGCCAGTCCTCAGACCCGGTGACAATGCCTCTGACCCAGATGCAGACGGTGTCTGGACGGGCTCAGCCATCATCGGCCCGAGCGGGAACATGAACATCTTCTACACGGGATACAACCTGTCCCAGGATGGCAAGCAGGTGATTCTGCGGACAGAGTCGGCAAGCCGGCAGGGAACGCGGTTCGACGGGCCTGCAAAGATGATCAGTATCGAGGGTGGAGGTGAAAACGGCAGCGGCCTGGCCAAGTTTGAGGACATTGACTTCCGCGATCCATACGTCTTTTACAACGATGCGGAAGGGAGATACTGGATGCTGGTGGCGACGCGGCTGCGACAGGGCCCGCACTGGACCCGGGGCTGCATCGCCCTCCTCACATCAACGGACCTCGGCGCCTGGACCGTCGAGCCGGATCCCTTCTACTCCCCCAATGACATGTTCTGTCCGGAATGCCCGGAGCTCTTCACCCTCCCCTCTACGGGCAAATGGTACCTCGTGTACTCGCGCTTCCACGGACCCAACCCGGGCACCGTGTACCGTGTGGCCGACAGCCCCCGGGGTCCATTCCGCATACCCCGTGACGGTTCGTACGGTCGACTCGACGGCCGGAGATGGTACGCTGCCAAGTCGTGCCCACGCGTCGGTAATCCCGACGAGCGCATCTACTTTGGCTGGCTGGGTGATTATGTCGACAAGCAGGGTAAGTGGCTCTGGGGAGGCGACCTGGGCGTGCCCCGTGTGGTGTCGGCCGACACGAACGGTTACCTGCGGGTGGACATCGCGCCAGAATTCCGCGAGGATCTCGTTGAGAAAACGGTACCTCTGCCGGAGAGCGTCTTGCCCTCTAGCATCTCGCTAGGCGACTCCGCCGGGGCCACCGTCACCCGCTTTCTGGACCTGCAGGCTGAGCTGGCCATCGTCTCCTTTGACGTGCAAGAGTGCGATGCCCACTCTTTTGGTATGGTCCTTCAGGCCGATGGCACTGAAAAGGGCCACCGTCTGAGCTTCCAGCCGACCGGGAGCAGCCACGATCTCTTCACCATTTCCCTGCTCACCGACTTCCCGCCACTGGACGACTTCTGGGCAGACCAGTATAAGCTGCATCTACCTCGCCCGGTGGACGGCCCTGAACTGGTGAGGCATGCCAATGTGCGTCTTGACGACAGTCAAGTCTTTGTAATCCTCAGGGACAGGTTGGTTGAGATCTTTTGCGGAGGGCGGTCGCTAAGCTTCAGACTACCGCACCCCGGCCCCTCAGCGGCTGAGACTGAGCGCGTCGGTTGGTTCGTCGAAGATGGTACCGTTGTACTGGGGAATACATCTGTGAGAGTGTCTCTATGATTGACGTTTTCCAGTCATGACCAAAAAAAAAGGGAATGCTTCGTTGTCGCCTCCCTCTTAGGAATCCGTGTTTTTGCACTGAGCTGAGAATAGTGACAGGTACAGACAGGACAGGTGTGGATGACGGGGATAAGCGTACAGTGAAAATAGAAACGGGAACACGGTACACTTTTAAGGGTGCCCCGATGCGACATCTCAGCTGCGAAAGTACAAAAGAAACCGCGCGATCTCATATAAATGGTTGAATTCAAAAAAGTCAATAATCCTGCTTCTGCCCCTAGTACGAGATTTATAGTTTCAATGATTGAGAACTGAGATCTAGCATCGCCACACTTCTACTTGGCGATTGTCACAGTGCCAATTGTCTTATTAGCCACACACTCCCACTCACACCAACACCACGCCGAGGTTGTGACCTCATCTGTCTACCACAAGTTGGGGAGGGCGACAACAATGTTTACTTTTTCCTTTTTTATTATCTAAAAAGAAACAAAAAAATGCCATGATACCTTCGCGGGGAATGTTCATGTAAAAATGGAGATTCTCACGCCCCAAGATTACGAAACCAATGCGCGCAAGCGTCAGCGCCGAAGTCCAAGACCCTGCGATGCTTGCCGAAGACGAAAGACGAGATGCGTCACCAAGGAAGGAGACGGCACCTGCATCTACTGCCAGCTGAGGAATACACCCTGTACATTCGAACAGGATCCTCCAGAAAGGGCGCATATCCCCAGTAGTAAATCTCAGCAGCAGAACAGCAATACTACAAACGATGATTTCAACAATAACAACAACACCAACACGAACAATACCGGCCCGAAACCTCAGCAGCAAACATCACCACAGGGCACCAGCAGCAGCAGCGTCACCACGCCCAATCTCACCAGGGCCATAAAGAACTCTGTATCCTCATCCGACTCGTCGTCCCCCCGCGCGCCGTACCCTCCAGTCTACTATGTGCCAGAGACGGGGGCGACCACCATGGAGGTGCGCTGGGACGTGTGGCCTCCCAGGATACCTGCTGCCCCTCCCTCTCTGCCGACGCTGGGCTTCCTCCCCGACCACTTCGCCGAGCTGTACGGCCTGGGGAGCGACATGGAGCCCATACTCATGCGCCACAGGCCGTATAATCCCGTGACGCGCGAGTTCAACCTCGAGACTCACGCCATCCGTCGGGTCCTGGAGAAGGACGATGGCCAAGAGTACCCCCTCACCTTCCACCTAGCCAACGACAACAAGGCCGTCAGCGAGGGCCGGGACAACGCCTGCGTCGACAGCATCGAGGACTGCGTGAAGCCACACGGCCCGAGCCTGATCGACCTCTTCTGGCGACACGTGCATCCGTGCTACCCCATCATCGCAAAAGAGGCCTTCATACACTACTACGGCCATGGGCACCGCAATATCCCCGGTTGCCTCCTGGGGGCCATGTATCTGTGCTCGCTGCGGTGGTGGACGTACGATCCCGAGTTGTCGATACGACAGCCCCCCGACGCCACGCTCCTTCGCAGCATTCTCGCAGAGTGCCTCCCGCAGTCATACCACCGTCCGCGGATATACTCCGTTCAGGCGGCCCTGCTGCTGCTGCAGTGTAAGCCCGAGGACCCCCTCAACCCGGACCACACGTACGGATGGGGTATCACCTGTCAGGCCCTGGCCATCGGGCAGTGTCTGGGGTTGCATCTGGATGCGAGCAACTGGAGCATACCACAGTGGGAGCGCAACCTACGCAAGCGGGTGAGCTGGGCTCTATACATGCAGGACCGGTGGACGGCGCTGGCGTACGGCCGCCCCGTGCATATCCACGAAGACGACTGGACGGTGGCGGATATGACCATGGCCGATTTCAACGACGACACTGCGCCGCCGCTGCCACCGGACGACGAGCGCCGATCCATCGCCGCCACGGGACAGATGCTCTTCATCAAGATGGTGCAGCTGACGCAGATCCTGTCGACCGTTCTGTCGACATTTTACACGGCCAGGGCGAGCCGGGAGCAGGACACATCTGTGCTGTACGAGCGAGCGGGCCCGCTGCTCGCCAGCCTCAACACCTGGTACGCCAGCATCCCCGCCTCGCTGAGCATGGACGTCACGTACCAGCGCAAGCTCTGCTTCCACGGCTACCTGCACATATCGTACTACGGCGTGGCCATGTCGATCCTGCGGCGGCTGATCCGCTCCACGGCCTTGCCGCCCCGGTGTGGCGACAAGACGGTCCTGGCCGACGTGCGCCAGCGTGCCCTCCAGACAGCCCAGAGCGCGATAGGCTTCGTCACGAATTTGCGTCCCGACCACCTCGAAGCCTTCTGGTACTTCACCAGCCCCTACCTCTTCTCCCTCCTGGGGTCCTTCACCACCCTCCTGCTCGTCACCTCCCTATCCTCCTCGGAGCGCAGCTTCTGGCAGGAGACGCTCAACTCGTATCTCTGGAAACTGCGCATGATGAGCAAGAGCTCTGAGCCCATGCAGTACGCTGTCAACCGCCTCGAAGGTGCCATCCTGCGCGGGCTAGAGCACACCCTCGCCGTCAATCTCAATGAGCCTGGGGACGATGAGGATGTCAATCCACCTATTATGGCGAACTATGCGACAGATGTGCCTGAGTTTACAGACTTTGGCGACTGGGATTTGCCCATGGCTACCGGAAGCGAGGAGGCGTTTGATATGCTTAGTGCCATGGCGATGCAGGGTGATGCCATTATACCGAATCAGAACATTCGTTATCAGTAGCTTTTTTCCGAATGAACATGTGACAAGGCGTTGAGCATATATATCAAGGGATTTCATAGATGTAAAATACAGAAACAACAAATATGCATTAAGAATTGGATGAAATGAACTTGGATGATGAATTGGCCCGCCCCTTGGGGCCTGTAGGGCTGGTGGCGGGGCAAGCAATTGACAAGAGTTTGCTTGCTTCTCTCATAGACAATCACAAAGCGAGCACCAATGGAACTTGGAACAAAAAAGACTTCTCTACTTTTTTTTTTTGGTTTGTTTGTTTTTTTAGACATACGGAATATGTCGAAGCCTGGCAAGACAACTCTTTTTCTTTCACGTTGTAGGAGGGAGCAGAGCGGACCGGGAAACAGTAGAGCAAACATTTTTTTGACCCTGATGCAAAACCATTTTCCGAGGAATTTTATAAACCTCCAAACTCCCACGGTGAACCCCACGTAGCGTAGCCGATCATTATCATACGAGCCGACTCGGTATGATGAATTGTCTGTTTTTTTTTTCTCCCTCCGTGTTTAAGAGTACATGTCGATATCCTTTTTTATAATTCGGCATGCATCTCGAGAGTAGCTTGACCAATGCAATTCAATTTTTTGTTTCGGTTCCCAAAATTCTCTAAGAGGGGGGAGCGGCACCACGGCCACGGCCGAATCCACCACGGCTATTTATCACACAAAAACGTTAGTGACCGGGGGGAAATTGAGGGGTCGTCCCATGGACATGAATATTGAATTCGTCGTCGGGAGAAGAGAAAGAGTGAAAACTTACAACTGGGGAGCGTACTCGCCGGGAGCACCACCCTCCTTGCCCTCGCCAGCATCCCGACGCCTGTATCCACCCTCACGGTCACCACGGTCGCCACCGCGGCCACGGCCGAACGGCCTCCTCTCGCCGCGCTCGCCCTCGCCGAGCATGCCACGGGGAGGAGCGTGCGAGCGCTGCTGCTTGATGTGGGTGGCGGGGACAATCTCAGCGGGGAGGTGAAGCCACTCGCGGAGGTAGTCGAGACCCTCGGGGGTCAGGGTGTAGTAGTACCATTGCCAGGAGAACTGGGTCTTGACGTAGCCGCGCGAGGTGAGCGACTGGCAGGCCTTGATGACGAACAGGTTCTTGGTGTCGAGGTCGGGGTGCTTGGGGAGGTTGAAGTCCTTGGGGGCAACGAGAACACCCTCACGGAAGAGGTACTGTTGATTGTAGCATCATGTTAGCGAAAATTGCACACACACACAGGAACATGACGATATTTCACGATTTTTTTTCCCTCCCGTCGAGAAGAAAGAAAAGAATCAGAAATCATCACGCTGCGAATGTAATGTACCTCGTGGATCTTCTTGCGGTCGGCCTTGGGAATCAACATCGTGGCGGCTTGGGGTCGGTCGTCGTCTTGTCGATGCTGCGTGGGTGGTGGGTTGTTCGAATCAATGAGAGGGATGCCTGGGCTCAAATTGGGAATTTCTTGTGGGCGGAAACCCTACGTTGAAATTCGACCTAGGCAAGCGTGCGGAGGCTGTTGTGTGGGCTGTGGCTTAAGATCACGTGCTGATAAGATTTGGGCTTCCTAAGTGGGGGCTCAGATGAACTGTGGCGTAGCCGGCCAAAGCCCGCCACCCTTGCTGACTGTACGATTTTAGTATGTACCCGTGACTTTGGGTTTGACTGTGATGAGAAAGATAACCAACCACCGGGTGTTGCAAAGCAAACAAACAAAGAAGCCTTCGCAACAAATACCTACAAAACAACACGAAAAACAACATACATTTCAAGGGAGCCATATCAAAGGCTCGTCACAAGAGCGCATACACACGCACGCAATGTCGTCGGACAGCATCAACGTCCTCCTGACCAGCTTTGCTGGTCTGGGTCTACCGCCGACTCTTGCGCTGCCCGTCCCTGCAACAACGACAGTATCAGATCTACGAAGCCAAATCGACCAGCGCCTACCAGCATGCGACTCGAGGCTCATCCTCACCACCCTCTCCAACAAGCAAATCCCCGAGCTCTCGGATGCACCGCTATCAACATACCTCTCCTCGCCGCAAGATGACTTCCTCTCGCTGCGCCTTGCGACGCCCCTCTGCGGTGGCAAAGGTGGTTTCGGCTCCCAGCTGCGCGCTGCCGGCGGGCGCATGTCGTCCAAGAAGAAGAAGAACCAGGACGACCACGGTTCCAACCGCAACCTCGACGGGCGCCGACTGCGCACCGTCAACGAGGCCAAGTCGCTGGCCGAGTACCTCGCCATCAAGCCCGACATGGACAAGAAGGAGAAGGAGAGGCGCCGCGAGCGGTGGGAGCAGATCATCGAGACGGCGGACAAGCGAGAGGCCGAGATCAAATCCGGGAGCAAGGGACGCCTCGACGGCAAGTGGGTCGAGGATAAGGAGGAGAGCAGCGAGAAGACGCGCGATGCTGTCCTCGCCGCCATGAAGGCCGGCAACTACACGGATAACCTTCTCGGGACATCGGAGGGATCCCACGCCTCTTCCTCCTCCTCAAGTCATGCTCAGAACCTTTCTGGCTCCGAAGAGGAGGAGCGCGAACCCAGCTCCAAGGAGTCGACGCCGCCTTCTGAGCCTGTCAAGCAGGACAAGGGCAAGGGAAAGGCTCCGGCTTTCTTTGGTTTCGATGAAGATGACGAATTCATGAGCTCTGACGAGGAGGGCGATGAGAAATAATGGACCAAGCGCAAGTGGCTTTTTTTTTTCTATTTTCAGCCTTTGCTTCTTCATTTGATGAGACGGAAACGAGTTCTTATCGGGCTGGTTGCCATGTCGGCATGGCTTTACTAGCACGTCATTACTTGCCGCTCTGCCCCCGGCTCACCCACCCACGACAGCCGCTTCCACAATAAACAAAGCACCGGGTGGTTCTCAATCGTATCTGGTGGCATCATTCTCCATGGGCTCCCCGGCGGCCGAAATCCCCCGGTTGTCAACAAACCATATAATACCCAAAGGTTACGCCGGGGCCAGCGCAAATACCCTTTCTTCTCATGCTCCTGGAATTACATTTGATTTGCTATGACGCCAGCTAGGAAATATGTTTTACTGGGATACGGACAATATCGGAGGCGTTTTGCAGGCGTTGATTGGGGTCAGCTGTCTGCGAGCCATTAGGGGCTCTGCAGCATCATCAATGATGCTCGTACGAGTATCAAGATTGCACACGTCACAAGGCTTGCACATGTAAATAGTATTTAATCAAAATATTCATTTTGAAGCCATCTAGTACATCTGACTCTCTAGTTGAAACTTGTGCATTGATACAATTCCACACACTCACTCTCTCCTATACACCCTACTCAACCACACGACGTCGGTCGCATTATCTAAGCATCGAGCTTGACGGGGAAGTTGCCTCCCTCTGTAAAGAAATGGTCAGCATAACAATATTTCAAACACAGGGGGAAATGCCCAAAGGGAGCGATGCAATGACGTACCACGCTGCTCGTCCCAGCGCTGGTACCAGTTGGAAGGGCACAGCGAGCGGTAGGCGAACCAGAACTATGAGCCATTGTCAGTATTAGGAAGCGCGACTAGTCGGGTGTTGATGGCCTCCGATTGAGGCCAGGAGCTGTATGTATGCGTACCTGGCGGCAAGGCTCGAAGTCCTCACCCTTGGCGGTGATGCACTTGTGGTAGTCGACGTAGTTCTGCCAGCAGTGCTTGGTCTGGTTGACGTTGGGGAAACGGGCGTCGGTGCCTGGGAGGAAGGGTACGTTAGCTATCAACGGGGGTGGCGGTTCGCGGTAACGAGTGAATTCGACGGTGATTGATGATGTCCTTTTTTTTCTCTATCTCTCCTATTTCAAGGGAGATGGGAAATAGACAATTCGAATCGAGTCGGGGTCGGAATCGGGGGATGTTGTTTTTGGATTTTCGGCTTACCGGCTGCGCGAACAATGTTAGCCTCGGAATGACGGAAGAGAAGGTGAATGGATTTTTTTTCTTGGCTGCTATGGGGGGAGGGTAAAATGGAAAAAGAGGGATTATCACTCCACTCAAAGGAGTCGCATAGTACTTACCAGTGACAAACTTGAAGGGCTTGGTCACAAGCTCCTGGCCATCCTCGTTCTCGTCGGACATTTTGAAGGTTGATGGGGGAGGGTGGTCGGGTGCAATTGAAGGTGCAACGGGTTGGTGGTGGTTGTTGTGGTGTGGAGGTTGGACGGTAAGATACGGGAAGATGGGTTTTGTTGGCGGAAGAGGAAGAGCCCCCCGGGTTGAAGTTGGAATTGGTTTACGAGTACGGGAGAGTGGATCGAATCAGGTGGCCTGACATTGGACGCATTGGTCATAGGTACGTAGAAAGGGAAAAGAAAAAGAATGAGTGCCTGAGGCCAGGCCTTACGGGTTGTACATCACAGCGCCAATTGACAGTCCCCCCCGGCAGCTGTAGACCACTGTAGCAGTAGTAGGCCAGTAGCTCGGTAAGGCAGCCAGAATTGAGAGAAATGGATGATTTGATTCCGAAATTGTGGACCTTGCCATTGGGCCAGCAGGACCTTATCCGCCTTTGTTCCGAGGGGGGGTTCAGCGGTCACTCGGGGGAGAGAGCAGCAGAGCCTTTGACTTGACTGGTGAGCCTTTTGCTCCAAAATAATATATCACTCCTTCGTCATCAGCCGACTTTCTCCCTTTCCCCTTCTACCGAACCGTCCACCTCGAGTCCCTCCCATCAATCAACCACAAACGAGAATCCTCTCCACTCCATTCACCATGCGTTCGACTGCTGCTCTCAGGATGTTCCGCGCGACCCCGCGCATGATGCGCCCCGTGCCCGTGAGTTTACCGTTGCTCCCTTTTCTTCTCTCCGATCTGTTCACCGGCTAACCACTTTTTTTTTGCACCCAATACAGAAGGAGGACCAGGCCGGTATGTGATGCTACTCACTCTCACCCACGACAACACACACACACACACGAGATCAATTCGATCCTACCAGACTATACTCGACGAGCGAAATAACTGACACGAGACATCATCTAAAAGGCCACACCATCTCCCAGCGTCTTCGCAAGCTCAAGCAGGTCCCTCTCGAGCTGTACCCCCTCGGTAATTTCGACCCCGTCCTCCCTCAGAGCCGAGACTGTTCTCTCTCTCTCTCTCTCTCTGATTTCTGTCCATTGCTGACATAGATTCTCAGCCGTCGTCGTTGGCTTCGCCGTCTGCGCTGCCGGATACTCTTGCGGCCGCAAGTTCTTCGTTGACAAGACTCTCCGTCTCCAGCGCCAGGGTCCCGCCTCTCGCGAGCACTAAGTGTCCCGGGAGGATACACGTGGACGTCGCTCATTTATTTACTTTGTTTTTTATTCTAGACAGGAGGAGCACACTGTACATGTGACAAAAAAGGAGAGGTGCCAGAAATAACAAGTTGGTTCTTGCCACGCACAATCATAGAGAGCCTACTGGTACTACTGTACTACTATGTGAAAGTGATATATAACAAACATCTCATGCCTTTTTTTCCCTTGTGGTTGTTCGTTCTTTTATGAAATAAATGTCACCAGACCAGACGCCATCGCTATGCCCCAAGAAGAAGAGTCCTGTTTTCAACGATTCTCCCAAATGCTCCCCCATCACATCACTGCGGCTTCGGGCCCGCTACATCCAGTCCTTCTAGCCCCTGCATCGGATCGGGAACCGAGCTATCCATCGGAGGCTCTGCATCATCCGCAACCCCGTTACCTTCCTCTGCAGCATTTTTTGACAGCCAGCCCTCCTGTATGTTGCATTAGTCATGCCATAGTAGTAAAATAACAAGATGAACTCATAGATAAAGACGTGGAAGAAAGCAAAAAACATACCTGTTCCCAGACGGCGGTTTTGCTTCCCAGTCCTTCATTGGCACTCTTAGGCGGCTTTGCTGGTGACACCTTGAGAATCTTGCCAAACAGTTCCGACTGGTCCATGTTGTCAATGGCCTCCTTGGCATCGGCGCTGTCCTCATACTCGACGTAGGCGAATCCCCTGTGAGGGCTCTGGGCGTTTGGTGCGTCATTCTTGGGCACCTTGACCTCGACAATCTCACCAAACGGGATGAAGGCGTCGATAACGTGGTTGGTGGCAGCCAGAGGCGAGAGGCCACCAACGTAGACGGTGGCCTTCCACCTTGCCGAGTCCGTCATTGTGTATGTAGTGAGGTGGAGAGAGGTGGATGAATTAAACCGAGGTGTCTTCTTGTTTTGTCGCAATATCAATCGAGAGGATGGTGATATAATTCTATTCAAGGCGGCTCTTTCTCACCGTTGCATCCTGCTAGCTTCTACTTGGACCAGATTCGATTGGATCACGTGACTATCTGCAACTCACAGCGCGGGCTTCTGGTGGTTGCCACAGCGGGAGCCACAGTTTGGCCCATTGGTGGTGGTTGGTTTCACTGGTTTGGTTGGGTTAGTGGGGCAACACTGGAGGATTCCTAGAGGCTAACACTGAGCAGAGGAGCTGGCCACGAGCTCCGCACCAAAGGGGCGTACAGGTACTGCACTGGGGCGATGGGGCGGGCTCGTAGAGTGGGTGAGGTGGGTGCGTTTTAGGTGGCAGTTTACTCGTAGTTGAGAGGGAGAAGGCGGCCAAGGACACGCTGCAATCTGGCATCATAATACCTACTACATTCCCTTGGTCGACACTTTCTATACCCCAAGGCCAGCTTTAATGCCCTTCAGCTGGGGGGATTAAGGATTTCAGTACTAGCCCTTGTGTTTTCTCTTTTTATTTCACCATTGTCTTCTTTTCTTCCCTGTCAAGTTAGACAACAAAAAGATACTCTGAGCCGCCGTTGAGCTCCCCCGACAGCGGCACATACGCACACACACATTACATCGCCAACCCCTCCTCCTCGGTTGCTCCGATACATATACACAACAACAACAAACAACGACACATCATGGTGCGCCTCAGAGAGCTGCCCAGGACGGCGGCTTTCGCCTGGTTCCCGGGTTCTGGAAAGCCGCTGCTGGTCACTGGAACACGCGCCGGTGCAGTTGACGACGACTTCTCCGACGACAGCAAGCTCGAGATTTGGGACCTGTCTCTCGATGATCAGGAGCAGGGCCTGGAGCTCCAGCCTCTTGCCAGCATTCCCACAGAGTCCAAGTACGTGTGGCAGATGCGATATGACATAGGAAAAACACTGTTTCTTGTGGCGGGGCGACTAGCTAACGACGTGTGTTGCCAGGTTCTACGACATTGCATGGGGCGCCCCTGACGCGGACCACCCTAAGGGTATCATCGCTGGTGGCCTCGAGAGCGGATCGCTCGACCTCTGGGACGCTGAGAAGCTCATCTCTGGATCAGAGGATGCGGCCATCTCCCAGACCCAGAAGCACACCGGTCCCATCAAGGCAGTCCAATTCAACCCGCTCAGGCCCCATGTCCTCGCCACGGCTGGCGCAAAGGGCGAACTCTTCATCTACGATGTGAACGACATTGCGAACCCGTTCCGCCTCGGAAATGCCGCCGCTCGATCCGACGATATTGACTGCCTGGCCTGGAACCGCAAGGTCTCGCACATCCTGGCCACGGGTGGCACTGGTGGTTTCGTCACCGTGTGGGACTTGAAGACCAAGAAGGCGTCGCTCACGCTCAACAACAGCCGCAAGCCCGTCAGCGCCATCGCTTGGGACCCCCACAACTCGACGAAGCTGCTCACGTCTACGCCCGACGACAACACCCCCGTCATCTTCCTGTGGGACCTTCGCAACTCCAACGCCCCCGAGAGGACCCTCCAGGGCCATGAGCAGGGCGTTCTGTCCCTGTCGTGGTGCTCCCAGGACAGCGACCTCGTCCTGTCCTCTGGAAAGGATAACAAGACGATTGTGTGGAACCCGCAGACTGGCGAGCGTCTGGGCGAGCTCCCCGAGCTCACCAACTGGACCTTCCAGACGCGCTTCAACCCTCACAACCCCAACCTGTCGGCCACTGCCAGCTTCGACGGCAAGATTACCGTCCAGACCCTGCAGAACACCAACCCGGACACGACGCAGGCTGCCGCTGAGAAGAACCTCAACGATGAGGACTTCTTCAGCGCCGCTCAGACACAGCCCCAGGACGCCTCGTGGTCGCTGGCAAGGGCCCCCAAGTGGTTCGAGAGACCCGTCGGTGTTTCCTTTGGCTTCGGCGGCAAGGTTGTCATCTTCAAGGCCAACCCCACCAAGCCCGGCCAGCAGCGCTCCTCGAGCATATCCATTGCCAACTTCTCGGTCGACTCTGACGTCTCTTCCGCCACCGAGAAGTTCCAGACCGCCATCGCCGCTGGGGATTTGACCGCCATCTGCGACGATAAGATCGAGCAGTCCAAGACGGACGAGGAGAAGGCCGACTGGCATGTCATGCAGACCCTCGTTGGAGAGAACCCCCGTGGCAAGATTGTCGAGTATCTTGGCTTCGAGGAGGACGATCTTACCAACGGTGAGGACAAGCCTGAGGCTGACGACGAGGACAAGGATGAGACTGCCGATGAGACTCCCGCTGCCACTGGCGAAGACGGTGAGACGGAAGAGCCCAAGAAGAAGGACTTGTTCGGCGAGGACGATGGCGAGGATGATGACTTTCTCAACGACCTGGCGGCCACAAAGGGCGCCAAAACCGACAACCCCTTCCAGCTCTTCAGCGACTCTGACACCTCGGTTGAGAAGGACATCACCAAGGCCCTCATGCTGGGCAACTTTGCCAAGGCCACGGACATCTGCCTGAAGGAGGACCGCATGGCTGACGCCTTCCTGATTGCCAACTGCGGCGGCCAGGAGCTCGTGGACAAGGTGCAGTCTGCTTACCTGTCCAAGAAGAGCGGAGTCCCCAGCTACATGCGCCTGCTAGGCTCAGTTGTCAACAAGAACCTTTGGGACGTCGTGTACAATGCCGAGCTCAGCGACTGGAAGGAGACCATGGCCATTCTGTGCACCTTCTCCGACCCCGCCGAGTTCCCCGATCTTTGCGAGGCCCTCGGTGACCGTATCAACGACGAGGGCTCCCGCAAGGACGCCTCCTTCTGCTACCTGGTGGGCTCCAAGCTCGAGAAGGTTGTGTCGATCTGGGTTTCTGAGCTCGAGGAGGCCGAGCAGGCCGGCATCACGCAGGCCTCGGAGGGCTCTACGTTCTCGGTCCACGCCAAGTCCCTGCAGAACTTCATCGAGAAGGTCACCGTCTTCCGCGAAGTCAGCAAGTTCACTGACGGCGAGAAGGAGCTCACCTCTGGGTGGAAGCTGGCGACGCTGTACGACAAGTACACCGAGTACGCCGACATCCTGGCTGGTCACGGCCAGCTAGATGTTGCCCAGAAGTACCTGGACCTCCTGCCGTCGAACTACGCTGCTGCCGAGATTGCGCGGAACCGCGTCCGTCTTGCTACCCAGAAGACGACGGCTGCGCCGCGGGCTGCGGCCGCCGCCGCCAGGCAGCCGGCTTCGGCCAGCCGCACCTCTTCCAGGGTGCCACCCGTCGTTGGCTACCAGCCGACGCAACCCACGATCCCGGCCCCGGCCCCGGTGCCCTCTGCCAACCCCTACGCGCCTTCGCCCCAGGCCTACACGCCCACGCCCCAGGCTTACACGCCCACTCCCCAGGCTCAGGCGTACGCCCCTCCGAACCCGTACGCGCCGGCACAGAATTCGTTCGCCCCCCCCGCGCAGCCCGGATTCCCTGGCGGCATCGCACCTCCCCCCATGGCCGGCCCGCCGAGAAACCAGACGCCCACGGGACCGCCGCCCGCCAGGTCCAAGAACACGGACAACTGGAACGACGTGCCCATGGTCACGAGGGCTCCTCCCCCCAGGAGGTCGACCCCCAGCGCTGCGCCCATCACCTCGCCCTTCCCCGGCAGCCAGCAGGCGTCGCCCTCGGGACCTCCGCCGGCCGGGCTCTACGGCCAGCGTTCTGTGGCCAGCCCTCCCCCTCCTCCCCCCAAGGGTCCCGTTCCCGCTCGTGTTCAGTCGCCGCTGGCCGGACCTCCTCAGGGACCTCCCCGTCCGTCCTCGGCTGCTAACATGTACGCCCCGCCGCCCCCCGCGGTCGGTGCCATTCCTGGCCAAGCTCTCCCGCCTGTCCCGCCGAGCGCGTCCCCTTACAACGCTCCGCCCGCCGGACCTCCCCCATCCAACAGGTACACGCCTGCCCCTGCTCCTCAGCAGGCCACGCCTCAGCCTGGCGCGGCCCCCATCGCTCCTCCGCCGGGAGCCATCAGGCCCCCTCCCCCGGCCAACCCCTACGCGCCGTCGCCCCCTCAGCCGACCCCGAGCAACCCCTACGCGCCTGCTGCCTCGCCATACGCACCGGCTCCCTCGGCGTACGCGCCTCCGACGGCCAGTGCTCCGCCCACGGGACCTCCCACGGGGCCCCCTCCCGGAGGCAGGCCTGGACCTCCCCCCGGCGTAGCTCCCGTGGCGACGCCCCCTCCTGCGGCTGCCGCCGCGCCCCCTCCCAAGCAGAGGCATCCGCACGGTGACCGGTCGCACATCCCGGCCAACGCGCAGCCCATGGTCGAGGTGCTCAGCACGGAGATGCAGCGCGTCGCGTCCAAGGCCCCCGCCAACTTTGCCGCGCAGGTCAAGGACACGCAGAAGCGCCTGGGTCTCCTGTTTGACCACCTGAACAACGAGGAGCTCGTGCAGCCCCCGACGATTGAGCAGCTCTCGCAGATTGCTCAGGCCGTCCAGGGCAAGGACTACGCCACTGCCCAGAGGCTGCAGGTGGAGATTCAGACCAACAAGACGGACGAGTGCGGCAACTGGATGGTAAGAACTCCCTTTCTCCCTTTTCATCTTGAATTTTACACAATGCTAACTATTCTTTTCTCTTATAGGTCGGTGTCAAGAGGCTCATTAGCATGAGCAAGGCGACTCCGTAAATCATAAGCATACGTAGTACCCTACTTTTGTTTTGCACAAGTTGAAATGTTGTTGTTGTGTCTTTTCTTTAATTGCACTTGTTTTCTGTCTTATTTTTTTTGTCGTTTGCTCCAGTCTATGAAATGAGGAACCCAGATGGATTATGAAGTATGAATTTGTGAGAAGGGGGAGGTTTGCTCTAGATTAGAGATGGTGCATGGTAAAAAAAAAGTTGTTTATTTGATGTTTATGTTGACTTTATGTCATTCTGTGTATTGTTTCGTGTGTCGTGTACGTGAGGTCTGGTGAGTGGTAATAGTGAGGATATGCGGTGGAAGGTTTGGTGTTGTATAGATCGATTGACCATTCACAATGTCAAGGTGTAGTATTTTGAAGATTGGTTAGCCACCAACAATGGTGTAAAACCTGGTATTCAAAGATTGTATCGATACGTACAAAGATAGGAACGAAATATAATTAAAAAAGATATAAATTTTATCATGATGGATAAACATAGAGAATAAAAAATGTTTAAAACGCAATGTCGAGCAACTTTATTGACCTGGATTTCGTGCATGTAGGGTATGAATCTTGCCACGAGGATTCAAACACAGGCAACGTGGATTCTAGAAACACCGACAACACATCATCACTGCAACCCTCACCCCACAACCAACCCCACGGAGCTTCTGGCATCCATCACGACAACAACGACGATAAGAACGCAGTACGAAAACAAAACAAAACAAAAATAGAAGGAGGAAATATCAAAGGAACAACTTTATCAGAGTGTGGAAATGACGGAAACAGCCGCATCTGGAAGTGACCCCGCGCAGAGGGCAGCCGAACAGGCCCGTCTGCGCAAGGAGCGTCGCGAGGCCAAGCTCAAGGCAGGCGGATCGGCTCGACTGAACAAGATTACTGGTCTGAGCGGACGACCGATGGCAGGTGAGCAGATTTCTCTGGTGAGACTACATGCTAGAGAGGCGAAGAAATGCTAACATGGTGCCCCCAAACCCCAGACTTCGACCCTCCCAGCACCACCGCAACACCAACACCACCGCCAGCCCCGGCAGCGACAAGCGATGACCCCGAAGAAGTCGACATTTCAGAACACTACTTCGTGCCCAAGACCACAGCACGAGTACCACCGCAGGAGTCGGGTGTCGAACCGGCCATTTCGGAAGACGCCCTCCGTCAGATGATGCTGGGCATGGGCGGTCCCGCGCCCCAGATGCCTGGCGGCCAGCAGGGAATCCAGGCGGAGAACCCATTTGGAGGAGCGGCGGCAGGCGGCGAAGACCCGATGATGAAGATGATGAGCCAGATGATGAGCGGTGCCGCAGCCGGTGGTGGTGGTGGCAACCCATTTGCTGGGATCCCCGGTTTCGGCGGCCAGCAGCAGAAGAAGCCCTCCCCTCCGGACATGTATACCTCGCTGTGGCGTCTGCTGCACGCCATCGTGGCCCTGGGTCTGGGCCTGTACATTGTCGTCCTGACGCCGTTCACGGGGACAAAGGTCGAGAGGGAGCTCGCTGCTACGGATGAGATTCAGGACAATGAGGAGCGCAAGAGGCTGTTCTTCTGGGTGTTTGCTACGGCTGAGGCGTGTCTGCTCACCACGCGGTTCTTCCTGGATAAGGGAAGGGACCCCCCCGCGGGCATCGCGTGGACTGTCTCTGGTTTCTTGCCCCAGCCGTTCAAGGGGTATGCTCAGGTTGTCATGAGGTATGGGCAGATTTTCACGACGGTCAGGTCGGATATTCTTGCTTGCATGTTTGTTTTGGGGGCTTGTGCGTGGTGGAGGTCATGAGATAGTAGTAGTAGCGGTAGTAGTATATTAAATCGATGATGGTAGTATTATATTGGTACATTTAATTGTGTTTGATAGCACGAAAGTACGATTGCAAATGCTTGGAGAGTAGCGAATCACATCTTCATGACTGTGCCCATCAACTTTCCCAACACACCACGCACCCTCCTTGGATTCTCAAGAACACACGTCATGACGACGGCAGCACTGGCAGCAAACACAGCCGTCTCGCGCCACTCCTTGTCACGGGGATACCTGCGGGGCACGACGGTGCCGAGGGCGCGCGGCGCGACAAACAGAGCCATGTCCTTGCGCCTGGACGCCGTCTCGATGAGCACGCTCCACCCGCACAGGGCGCAGCCCGCGCCGACGCAGAGTCCCGAGTCGATGTGCTGACGGGCCTCGACATCCTTCCCGACGATGTGGGGGCCCAGGCGCGTCCTGGCGAGGCACACGCCATAGTAGAAGAGCGTGATGAAAGCCCCCAGGAACGCGGAGGAGCGGGCGGACGACAGCACGACCAGCAGTATACCCCTGCGCGTCGGGCGGCGCAGCTTAAACGCTAGCGCGAGAGGCAGGTACGTGTACATGGACCACTTGAAGGAGCGGGCGAAGCGGCTGAGGGCGTGGTACTCGCACGACGGGCCGCAGCCCATGTGCACCATGTCGCAGGGGAAGGGGATCGTCACCGACGGATCCCCCCAGGTCCGTGGCCACCCGTAGTCGGCGCACATGGAACCCAGGAGGGGGGCTGTCCCTTTCCCCGTGGCGATGCTGGCCGTGGTGGCCTCGCCGTAGCGGAGCTCGTCCTTGTGGCAGCTCCGTAGGGCCTCGATCAGGCGCGAGTCTACTGATGCCGCGGATGTTATCCACTTGTCGTAGCTGCGCGGGAGGTTGGTCGGGTGGTAGAACCATGCCCACATTATGAAGGAGCATGAGACGATGAAGACGGACGGGTCAATCATCTTGGTGGCTAGTTGCTCCAGCTGTGTTTTTTGTCAGTCAGCCAATCAGTCAGTTCAATCATTCTTTTTTTTCCCCTGTTGCTGGTTCTTCTGCTGTTACTATCGTACCTTGGTCCATTTGTTGGCACTCTTTCGCCGGGTGGAGTGTTGAGCCCAGAGCTCACCAACGAGCACATCCATGGCTCTGGTGGCTGTGAACAGGGTGAGATCAACGGTTCGTCCACCGTGGACAATCTTTTCCCTCTTCCCATCTTTCCCGACTGGACCTGCTTCCGTAAAGGCAGGGCTGTCCTTGGAGTGGAGGAGACGCATGCCCAGCCAGGCAGATATGAATGTCGACAGCCATCTAGCCAATCTACAGGGGGAGTGTCAGTAGGCTTTACATATAAAAAATAAAACCAAAATCGGAAAAAATATGCTGTGTTTACCTTGTACGTGAAGTATCATCCAAACTCTTGAGTAACCTTTGTAGCACCTTGGCCAAGGGACCCTATGGACGAAAACATGTTAGCAAATTGGTGGTGCAACGAGCTACATGTGGATATAGAGAGTGCGAGTGTGAGTGGAATGACGTACCATGAACAATGTGCTCCCACCTACGAGAACGGCACAGAATGTAGGGAACCTCTGGAAATCGAATCCCGTACGGATAATGTGCAGAGCTGACTGGCGGAACGTCAGGGTATCCCGATCTCGGCCCTGTGACAGACGCCTCCTCTTCCGTCTGGTCAGACGCTGCAGGATGAGAGTCAGGAGACGCGGACCAACGGCCGACGCATATCCGAACAGGTACGCTCTGACCAGGGGTCGCAGTATAGGTGGAATGGGCGAGAGGTGCAACAGCCCATTAATGCTGTTCTTGAGGTTGCTGCTGCCGCTGCTGCTGCCTGTGACGTTGGGCGCGACCAGGCTTCGTTGGAGCTCTGGAGCTGCCATGGCACGCGTCTTCGTCGTCGTCGGTTAGATATCCGACCTTACCCTCTTTCTGTCTTTCTCTCTTGTTGTTATGAGAAAATCATGAGTACAAAGAAAGAGAGATATTGATGATTTCTGATGGGAATAAAAAGATCTTGACGATGCAGAATTTTTTGTCAAGGGCGAACATGCTGATCGACGGCCTATGGCGGGCGCGTTTGTCCCGTTGTGGTTGCATGTGATTGACCCTTTCCGGTATGTCGCATACAGGCAAGGTTGGACCCCAACTTTACTACTCCGTACTATCATACAGCTTCTATACTACCTTGGCAGTGAGTGACCTTGTACAATATCTCAAAGTTCCACGACATTATCAATACAAAAAGAAGAAAGAACAAAAGGGCAATATGATTGAAGTCAGGATGAATTAATCAATTCATTTACGGATATTCATATCCCGCTATTCTAACTCGACATGGATTCAAGGGGGACACACCAACGGGATATATCCGAGGAACAATACTAAACAGCTACTGATTGATTTCCCCACCAAGTTCCCTTTTTTTACCCTATTGTCGGGATTGAATCGTGCTGACTCATCTGACTGGGGGGGCACTCCAAATTGTGACTATCAAAACCTCCCACCCCCCATCCCCAAACTTTTTTGTTGGATCTCGAGGAAGCCAGTCCAATCCAATTGAACGCTCCCCAACGACTCAATTCGAAAGGATTCGGATCGGTGACAGACAGTTCATCTTTTTGTCCTCTCAATCTCGCCCCAAAGATGCCGTCGTTTCGTCCTTCGGCCATGACGCCTCTCCGGCAGTGGGCCAGCACCACGGCCAGGACCTCATCAGCGGTGGCCAGCACCACGACTCCCCTGATGTCCGCGACCGCGGTGCGCCACTCCTCGTCGACGAGCAGCTCGACCTCGGCCCTGGCCTACAAGGCCCTCCGTCGCCGCTCGGCCCCCCTCCCCAAGACGAGCAACCCGCCCGCGTGGTCGACCCAGGCGGCCGTGTCCAACATCCTGTACGAGACTCCGGTACCGGAGTCTGACCCCCCGAAGCGTCACATCCTCAACTGCCTCGTGCAGAACGAGCCGGGTGTTCTGTCGCGCCTGTCGGGCATCATCGCCGCCCGCGGCTTCAACATTGAGTCGCTCGTCGTGTGCAGCACCGAGGTCGAGGACCTGTCGCGCATGACCATTGTCCTGACCGGCCACGACGGCGTCGTCGAGCAGGCCCGTCGCCAGCTCGAGGACCTCGTCCCCGTCTGGGCTGTCCTCGACTACACAAACGCTCCCCTCGTCCAGCGTGAGCTCCTCCTCGCCAAGATCAACATCCTTGGCCCTGAGTACTTTGAGGAGCTCCTCGAGCACCACCGCGAGATCACCACCAGCCCCGAGGCGGAGATTGACACGGCCGAGTACAACAACAACGCCTCCGAGCAGTCCCTCGAGGATACTGCCGTCGACTTCCACCCTAGCAAGCTGGCTGCCAGTGAGGCCCTTCGCCACAAGCACGAGCATCTCAAGTCCATCACCTACTTTGCTCATCAGTTTGGTGGCAAGGTGCTCGATATTAGCAACACGAGCTGCATTGTCGAGATGTGAGTTTTTTTTTCTTGCCCTTTTATATTTCCCCGTTTCAACCCCCCTCCTTCTTCTGTGTTCAATTGCTAACTCTTCCACAGTTCCGCCAAGCAGTCTAGGATCGACTCCTTCCTCAAGCTCATTGCTCCCTTTGGTATCCTCGAGTCCGCCCGCACCGGTCTCATGGTCCTTCCCCGCTCTCCCCTCAAGGGCATGAACGAGGAGGCCATGATCAAGGAGGCAGACGAGGCCGTCGACGTCAGCTCTCTGCCCCCTGGTTAAACACCATATACCAGTATACAATAACCTGTTACAATGTATATGCGAATGGGCCTCTCTCTCTCTTTCTCTTCCCATCAATATTTCGAACCTAACCGGCGTAAGGGGGGATGTTGTTGAAGCGTTTTGGAGACCAAAGGAAGGGTTACTATTATTGATAGCTTCAAATGTGTTTTTTTTTCTTCTATGTATCCCGCAAATACTACTACAATTCTCAGATATGTGCATTTAATTTCTTGATTGTAAAAATTGTTGTTTTTTATTTGCGCCTATAAAAGGACCCAATTATGATGCTTGCATTGAAAAACCACACGCCTTTTTTGGTACTACTAATAAATATTCACATATTGATGACGCCGTTATCGGCCATGGATGGCAATGACTCTACAGCTTGCCCTTGTTTGCGACGAAACCCTCGAGAGCAGCTATAACATATGGTCAGAACGGTTTTGGACATAACGAGATTCGAAAACATCAAGAAAAATAAAAGACAAAAAAAGAGAGTAGAAGAAAAAGGGAGGGATGGAAACTCACAAACAGCAGCCCAGAGACGGTTCTCAGCCTCGGGAAAGACGAGAGATCGCGGGCTGTAAAAGACCTCATCGGCCACCTCCTCCTGATGACGGGGGAGACAGTGCATAAACTTCCAGCCGTCCTTGGCACCACCCCTCTTGGCGAGGTCATTGGTGATCTGGTATCCGGCAAAGGCGTCGAGGCGCTTCTTCATCTCGCTCTCCTGGCCCATGGAGATCCAGGTGTCGGTGACGAGGATGTCGGCGTCCTTGATGGCCTCCTCGGGCACGGTGGTCTCGGACAGCTTGCCGGGGCTGGAGACGCCCTGGGCGGACGAGTTGATGAGGTGGCGCATGGAGTCGGGGATGCCGTAGCCCTTGGGGGACGCGACGGAGATGTCGACGCCCATCTTGACGCAGCCGGTGGCCAGGTCGAAGAGGACATTGTTGGAGTCGCCCACCCAGGCGACCTTGAGGCCTTGCAGGCCTAGGTTGTCACTCCCAGTGGAGGACGAGGACGAGGGGAAGGCTTCGTGGATTGTGAGAAAGTCGGCAATCGTCTGGAGAGGGTGGAAGTCGTCGGAGAGAGCGTTGATGACGGGGACGGTAGAGTGCTCTGCTAGACCGGCCACGTCGGAGTGAGGACCGACACGGGCGACCATACAGGACGTCATGGACGAGATGACGCGTGATGTGTCGAGGAGAGATTCATTGACCTATTTCATCCAGAACACAGAATTCTTAGTTACACTCTACGAAAGAGAGAGAGAGAGACGGGTTCAAAACTCACGCCTAGTTGAATATCATCCTTGCCGAGAAACATGGGGTGACCACCGAGAAGGGTGACGGCAGCTTCAGTCGACACGCGGGTCCTGGTGCTACGCTTGCTGAACATCATGGCGACAGTCTGGTTAGCGAGGCCGGCGGCCAGAGAGCTGGGGGTCTGGCCAGCCTTGACGGCCTGCTTGCGCGAAGCGGCATTGCGGACCAGGGATGTGAATTCGGCGGGGGCGAGGTCGCTGATGGACAGGAGATGCCTGGGAGCTGTCGATGTCGGTGTCGATGAGTAGGCGCGCTTCTGGACACCATTCAAGGTTGTCCTGAGAGTTGAGAATCGCATGATGGCAAGGGATCCGAGATGTGTTTTAACAAACAAAAACAATGTGCCTGTGTGAAATCCTACGGTTGTTTCTTTCAATTGGAACCCTTTTATTCTTTTCCCCAACAAGAAATTCAATCGGTGACGGGGGAATCTCCTTTTTTTATCACAAGTAATTGATAAAGGCGGTCATAGGTATTACCAGCCACGACCTCTGTTGCTGATAGCTGTACCCCAAAAGTTGAGGCTGATGGGACCGACATCGCAAAGCCACAGTTTGCTTGAATGACTCAGCAGATAAAGTGCCAAGGTGAGAGGTCCCCTGATTTTTTACCTGTACAGAGCCAATGGCACTAGCTCTAGTTACCAATGGCAGCTGGAGCTTGTATGCACAGAGCACTGACGCAGCTGATTGGTCGCAGGGGAAGAGTCAACGGCGCTTTTCCGTTTTCGGCTCGCCGATTTCACCGTGCCAGAAAGTGAGTCACTTGGACGGCGTGGGAAAAGTCTCTTTCGGCGTGGAGTTTTATCATTCATCGGTGTACCAGTAAGGCGTTTATTTTATTACAAGAGGATGACAATCACCCTCTATTTTGGTTTGGTTTGTCTGTTGTTCTGTTTTACGAGTACAGAGAAGAAAAAAGGCAATGTTATGATATGGCAAGTGCGTCATATGCCGGCAGTCCAAACAAAAGGAAAGAAAGCCTGAGCCAAAAGTCTTCCTTCCGGGTAGGTCAATTCTGTCAAGTGAGGGAGGCACGGAGCGGAGGGAGGGGAGTCAAGTGGCGGGTTCGATGAGGGTTGTTGCCCTTGCTAAGTGAGTATCCACGACGATCAATGGAGCTCTATGGTTGGTCAAGACAGCAAGGGTTTGAAGCTACGAGTTCCAGGTCCTGTCGATAACCAGCAGAAATGAAAAAGAAATCGTACAGATGTACATGGCTCGGAGTTAATGTGGACTGCCCTTGTTTTTTTCTGCTGCACGGAAGGACGCGGAGCTCTCTTTTTGTGCTGCACACGGAGGTAAGTGGCATGATGCCGTAGTACCACCTAGCAACTGCCCATCCCCCCCACCTGCTCGCCTTGAGAGAGCGGTTGCAGATATGAATCGGACCCCTCGTTTTTTTCTTTTCTTTCTGTTCTCTGGGCTATGGCTACGTATGAATAGAGAAGCAGAAGAAGAGGGCATATACAAACACACACACAAATACAATAGTTCCACTGTGAATTTCGCACACAAAGAAAAGAGAAAAGAGTTATTTCATAGTTGTGGGTTCCATTGAAGAGGCAATGACGCTTCTATTGCTCCTGCCGTAACTTTTTGGTATTTTTTTAACGCAAACTCCGGGGAGGGGGAGGGGCAAAAAAAAAAAAAAAAGTGGTGCACAGTCACCCGCCGTGCTCGTAAAGTGAGAGAGCCACAACAACAGCCAAAAAGCCTGAAGAGCATTCGCCGCTTCGGCGTGGATGGATTAGTGTATCTCGCCGAGTTGCTGACAATTCTCTCTTGAGTTGTACTACTACGCAGGCAAAAAAGCTACTGTCTCGCCGAAGATATGCTTTCTTGATCTCATCTCGGTATCATGTAGAAACCAGTATATAAAGAGAACGACGTATCTCAACTCGTAGATGTGGGAAAGAGAATCTCTCCTTCCTTTTCTGTATCGGCTAACGAAAGACTCTCGAGTATTACTCAGTGTTTCCAAGTGATTGATCGATTCATCATAGAAGTCCTTTCTCTACTCCATATTACAAGGAGTACAGTCTACTACTGTCTACCCAAACAGTTATCCGATACTTGCCTTGCCTATTAAGGCGGGGCCCATAGTGGGAAGAAAAAAAATACCAACAACCCCGCTTTCCCTTTCTACACATCCCACCCACCCACCTCAACACCAATTTTTCTTTCCTTTCACACCACTCAACTCCTCTCCAAAGGCACTTGAGCCAGGTCAAAAGAAAAATACCGCCAAGATGGTGAAGTAAGTCTTTTATCCCATAGATCATCATCGTCGTCTTCATCTCTGCATCAAGATGATTCTCTCTACCTCTACTTCCCTTTCCCTTTTTTCTCTGCCCCTCATTACGTCTCTCTTGCCCCTCTTACGCATCTGAGACGTTTGTCCCCTTCTACCACGCACAACTTCCATTTTCCCTCTCTCTGTGCCTCACCACCGGAGTTAAGACAGGCAGAGTCTGCAGTCTACACTCGGACTGCTTCCTTTCTTCCATCCCTTGACAGAGAGACGTTGCAATACCATCAAGAAGACGATCAACAAGAGAAACCTTGTCAACTAACATGTCACTCATCATAGCTTCACGGTCGACGAGGTGCGGGCGCTCATGGACAAGCCCAGCAATGTCCGTAACATGTCCGTTATTGCCCACGTCGATCACGGCAAGTCTACCCTGACCGACTCTCTCCTGTCCAAGGCCGGTATCATTTCCACCGCCAAGGCTGGAGATGCCCGTGGCATGGACACCCGTGCCGACGAGCAGGAGCGTGGTATTACTATCAAGTCTACCGCCATCACCCTTTACTCCACCCTCGAGTCCGACGAGGACATCAAGGACATTGTCGGCCAGAAGACCGTGGGTCGTGAGTTCCTCATCAACCTGATTGACTCGCCTGGTCACGTTGATTTCTCTTCCGAGGTCACCGCTGCCCTGCGTGTCACTGACGGTGCCCTGGTCGTCGTCGACACCGTCGAGGGTGTCTGCGTCCAGACCGAGACTGTGCTCCGTCAGGCTCTCGGCGAGCGTATCAAGCCCGTCGTTGTTATCAACAAGGTTGACCGTGCTCTCCTCGAGCTTCAGGTCTCCAAGGAGGACCTCTACCAGTCCTTCTCCCGTACCATCGAGTCCGTCAACGTCGTCATCTCGACTTACTTTGACAAGAGTCTCGGTGACGTCCAGGTCTACCCCGACCGCGGTACCGTCGCTTTCGGCTCCGGTCTCCACGGCTGGGGTTTCACCATCCGCCAGTTCGCCGTCAAGTACGCCAAGAAGTTTGGTGTTGACAAGAACAAGATGATGGAGCGTCTCTGGGGCGACAACTACTTCAACCCCGCCACCAAGAAGTGGTCCAAGACTGGCCAGCACGAGGGTAAGCAGCTCGAGCGTGCCTTCAACCAGTTCATCCTCGACCCCATCTTCAAGATCTTCAGCGCCATCATGAACTTCAAGAACGACGAGATCGACAAGCTCCTCGAGAAGCTCCAGCTCAAGCTCACGAGCGAGGACAGGCAGAAGGAGGGCAAGCAGCTCCTTAAGATTGTCATGCGCACTTTCATCCCCGCCGCTGACGCTCTTCTGGAGATGATGATTCTCCACCTCCCCTCGCCCGTCACTGCCCAGAGGTACCGTGTCGAGACCCTCTACGAGGGTCCCATGGACGACGAGGCTGCCATCGGTATCCGTGACTGCGACCCCAAGGGTCCCCTCATGCTCTACGTCTCCAAGATGGTTCCCACCTCTGACAAGGGCCGCTTCTACGCTTTCGGTCGTGTCTTCTCGGGTACCGTCAAGTCGGGTATCAAGGTCCGCATCCAGGGCCCCAACTACGTCCCCGGAAAGAAGGACGACCTCTTCATCAAGGCCATCCAGCGCACCGTGCTCATGATGGGTGGCAAGGTCGACCCCATTGACGACCTCCCTGCCGGTAACATTGTCGGTCTTGTCGGTATCGACCAGTTCCTCCTCAAGTCTGGTACCCTCACCACCCTCGACACCGCCCACAACCTCAAGGTCATGAAGTTCTCCGTCTCCCCCGTCGTCCAGCGCTCCGTCGCTGTCAAGAACGCCCAGGACCTTCCCAAGCTTGTCGAGGGTCTCAAGCGTCTCTCCAAGTCCGACCCCTGTGTCCTGACCATGACCTCCGAGTCTGGTGAGCACATTGTCGCCGGTGCCGGTGAGCTGCACCTCGAGATCTGCCTCAACGACCTCCAGAACGACCACGCCGGTGTTCCCCTCACCATCTCGGACCCCGTCGTCCAGTACCGTGAGACCGTTGGCGGCAAGTCGAGCATGACTGCCCTGTCCAAGTCGCCCAACAAGCACAACCGTATCTGGATGACCGCCGAGCCCATCGACGAGGAGCTCTCGCTCGCCATCGAGGCCGGCAAGGTCACTCCCCGCGAGGACTTCAAGACCCGTGCCCGTACCCTCGCCGACGAGTACGGCTGGGACGTCACCGACGCCCGCAAGATCTGGACCTTCGGTCCCGACGGCAACGGTGCCAACCTGCTGGTCGACCAGTCCAAGGCCGTCCAGTACCTCAACGAGATCAAGGACTCCGTCGTCTCCGGTTTCCAGTGGGCCACCCGTGAGGGTCCCGTCGCTGAGGAGCCCATGCGCTCGGTCCGCTGGAACATCCTCGATGTCACCCTGCACGCCGATGCCATCCACCGTGGTGGTGGCCAGATCATCCCCACGGCCCGCCGTGTCCTGTACGCCGCTACCCTGCTGGCTGACCCTGCCCTTCTCGAGCCCGTCTACCTGGTCGAGATCCAGGTTCCCGAGAACGCCATGGGTGGTGTCTACGGTGTCCTGACCCGCCGTCGTGGTCACGTCTTCAACGAGGAGCAGCGCCCCGGAACTCCCCTGTTCAACATCAAGGCCTACCTCCCCGTCCTGGAGTCGTTCGGCTTCAACAGCGACCTGCGCGCCGCCACCTCCGGCCAGGCCTTCCCCCAGTCCGTCTTCGACCACTGGCAGGTCCTGCCCGGTGGCTCTCCCCTGGACTCCTCCTCCAAGACCGGTGCTATCGTCACCGAGATGCGCAAGCGCAAGGGTATCAAGGTCGAGGTTCCCGGTGTCGAGAACGTGAGTTTTATCCCCTTTTCCCTTCCACATGAGTGTACCTCTTTTGCGGGAATTATCATCTCTAACCTCTTATATCTCTCTAGTACTACGACAAGCTGTAAACGCCTTCATGTGCCGATGGAATCAACGACAGTGTCCGATACGACACACTGCCTTGGCAGGTTTCTCGCCAACCTGGGACTGAGGCTTTTCTGAGTCAAGAGTCCTAGGTGGAGAGTTGATTGCCAGACTCCCAGTTACGTGTTGATGCATGGAACGGAGGATGGTCCTGCTGTTTAAAAAAAGAATGATTGGCCAGCCAACGTAGAAGGGAATATTATTTTCTTATCGAAGGAAGGCTGAGCTTAGGCCATGATTGGGGACGTGTTAGCTTGGTATTTTTTATGTAGTGATGCCAGTCGTGGAATACGAAAGAATGATGATTTTCAGTTTTAATTACGATGGCTGTCCATGTGATCTGTTGCGGTGTATTACTCCGTATGATGCTGGTGAATGTTGCTAGTGATTTGCTTTACAGGTCTTGGCTCATAAAATCAAATGTGCCAGCATGAGTTAACGTAAAGCAGATGGGAGAATTAGATGAGACTCTGGATGGAAAAGGAAATATATATCTGTATGTACGAATATACTCGTATACTGTTGTTTCTTTTGTCTTGGTGTTGTTGGACCTTGTCTTTGTCTGTAGCTGAGAGCTGTGTGACCTGTAAGGTTAGTAATATGGGGATCCCTCCAAAATAAAATATTGTAGGGAAGACCCCAACCTCTCTATACAGCAATTTTACCAAGAACTGGCATACATACCCCTTCCCCCCCAAGGGTTTGACGACGACGAACGACGACACGGGGAAACTATTCCTACTCAATAGTTTTACCTGTACCCCTCCCGAAACCGGCATTTTTTACACCGCAACCTCGAATCGAGTGCGCGCGCAAACTATCGCGTCACGCAAAACCAAATCCTCCAAGATGCTCTTCCCAGAAGAAGACGCGCCACTACTCAAGGCGTGGATCGTCCGACGACTAGAGGACACGTCGGACGCGGACGCCGAGGTGCTGGCCGAGTACATCATTGCTCTGCTGAAGCACGACGGTACGCGCGAGGAGGTGCGCAAGCTGTGCGAGGCGGAGATTCCCGATTTCCTGACCGAGGACCCCAAGGCGTTCCTCGACGATGTCTTCCAGGCCATCATCTACAAGTCCTATGTTCCTGGAGCGCCGCCGCCTCCGAAGCTACCACCTTCTGCTGCTCTGCCTGCGAAACCTATGCACAGCAACAACAACAATATCAACAATCAACGACAGCAGCTACTACAGCAGCAGCAGCAGCAGCAGCAGCAAGCACCAACGTCTAGAAAACGAGGATACAGAGATGTTGATGCGCCGAATGGGAATGGAGCGATGACGTATACGGATTATCAACATCAACGACCGATGAAACAAGCGCGCAGACAGCAGGACCAGTCAGTACCAGGGCTGCCACCGCCACCTCCAGTGCCACCAGCGGGAGGTATCGAGTTCCACCCTGGTATGGTGCCGCCCTACGACCCGGAGAACAATCCCATGACAGCATTCTTCCATAGCATGGGCATGCCGCCGTTTACGGGTCTACCGCCTTTCCCGCCGCTGCCCGGAGGAGGAAGAGGTCGTGGACGGGGTGGCAAGCGTAATAGGCGGTGTCGCGACTTCGACACGAAGGGGTACTGCGAGCGGGCGAGCACATGCATGTTTGAGCACGGACCTCCCGACCCAGGAGCGTTCGTGCCGATGGACCTGGAGGATCCAGTTGCTGCCGCTGCGGCCTTTGCAGCAGCACAATTCGGCGGCGGCGGTGCACCGGCAGGACGAAATGGCAACAGTAATCGCAGAGGAGGTAGAGGCGGTGGCGGTGGCAGGAGAGGTGGTGGCAGCGGAGGAGGAAGGGCATCATTCTCGGCCGAGGGACCGGTGCACGACCGGACGAAGAGCACCATTGTCGTGGAGAATATACCAGAGGAGAACTTCACGGAGGAGCAGGTGCGCACCTTCTTCTCGCAGTTTGGCAGCGTGCTGGACGTGTCGATGAGGGCGTACAAGCACCTCGCCGTCGTGAAATACGACAGCTGGGCCTCTGCCAACGCAGCGTACCAGTCTCCCAAGGTGATCTTCGACAACCGTTTCGTCAAGGTATTCTGGTACAAGGATGGAGTTGAGAATGACGTCAAGCCTCCACAGTCTACCGCAGCAGGAGCAGGAGGGACACCAGAAGAGGGAGAAGAGGAAGAAGAACCAGAGATGGATCCAGAAGAGTTCAGGAGGAGACAGGAGGATGCTCAGAGACAGCATACCCAGCGAGAGGAGAAACGTCAGGAACTCGAACGGCAGAGGGCGGAGCTCGAGAGGAAGCAGCAGGATCTCATGGATCGTCATCGTCGGGAGGCAGCGAAACTCCAGATGAAACTCCAGGAGAAGAATGGTTCTTCTACGCCTAATGGGTCTGGGTCTTCCACAGCTGGTGGAAGTGCTGCTGGTGGAGGTGGAGGCGGAACGACAAATATGCTCTTGGCCAAGTTGGCAGATCTAGAGCAAGAAGCCAAAATGCTCGGTATCGATCCTAATGCCGTTGATGAAGACCAGATGCACACACCTCCTCCTTTTGCTTCAGCCCGTGGAGGTGGAGGATGGAGAGGCAGAGGGAGAGGTGGTGCTGGTGGTTGGCGTGGTAGGGGAGGTGGTGCTGGCGGTCCGTTGGATGTCGGTGCTAGACATGCTTCTTATGCGCAGTATTCTTTGGATAATCGGCCTAGGAAGGTGGCTATTTCTGGGGCGGATTTCAGTGTTGCTGAGAGTGATGAGTTGCTTCGTCACTTTCTACTAGTAAGTTTTTCTGGTCCTCGCTTCGCTCGCTTTTCTTTTTTTATCCTCGCTTCGCTCGCTTTTACTTCCTTTTCAAAGCACCACTTCCTTTTTCTTTACTCCTCACTCACCTCACTCACTTCCTTTTTCTTACTCCTCTCTCGCTCACTCGCTTCGCTCGTTTCACTCACTGACCTGACCACAGAACCTCGGCGAATTCGAATCCGTTCAACCCTCCTCATCGACAACCTACGTCTCCTTTCGGGATCGCAAAACCGCCGAGAGACTCTACTACACCCTCGACGGAAAGGAGTTGCCCGGTGTCCAAGGGAAACTTGAACTCTCATGGGTCAGCAACTCTACCAACACCACCAGCAACTCCAACTCCAACAATGACACCGCCAACGCCAACATGACCAATTCTACTACTCCTTCATCATTTATACCTGCCAAGTCTGGGACGGAACCAGGAGCAGCAGCAGCAACGGAAGGAAAAGAGGATACAGAGATGGATGGGGAAAGGGACGTGGATGATGGAAAGGATCATCATGTTGAGGAGTATACCCGTGAGCATGAGGAGGATGAGGACGCATATTAGATGTTCCATGTTGAGTATATACACATGTATCATGTATTCATTGTATTCACTGAGAATATCAACATGTTGTATTATATTGCCAACATAATGTCATGTCAACATGTCAATGTGTATTACTGTACTCGTGATATCAGCATTCATGATCAACATCATCTCATGTAAATCAGTACTCATAACATCAGCATTCATAGTATCAACAAGATCACTGAATGATCGCTAAAAGTGACATCTGACAAGAGAACATTAATTTGTATACACTATCCAAAACAGCCTATACTAATCAATCATCTTTCTCTTCTCCATCCACTCTTTTCCATTGCAGAACCTCCATTTTGGAAACTCCACTCTGGAAACTCCATTCTGGAACACCCTCTTCTGATTTTCTGATTTTCTGATCTTTTTAAAATAAATGTATTGCATGGCGACGGGATTGGGGGGGTATCGTTGAGATATATATGAGAGAAAAGGGGGGAACAGAGAAAATGACCAAGAAACAAGAGAGAGAAGAGAGTATTCGTCATGTTAAAATAAAAGACGAAAATGTTGGATTATAACAAAAAAAGACATAAAAAAATGCAAAAAATCTCTCTCTCTCTCTCTTGTTTCTGGTGGATAAAATGCAAATACATTCGACTCTTATACAAAAGTGTCGAATGTGTGTCGTTGCGTTATAAGACGTTAGACGCCCAAAAAGGTGTCAAGGAAAAGGAAGGAAGGAAAAAAAAAAAACGCTGGTGATATGCCTTTTTGTTGAAAAAGACCTTTTGTGTTCGAGATCGTCACTCGTTCCATTGGTAGCTTTGTAAAACGCCCGCCCAATGCCAAGAAAATGATGTGTAAAGGAGAAACAAACCGCAAAGATGTATAAAAACAAGAAACAAGGAAATGAGAGAGTCATTACGTCCTTCACGCAGTGGCGGCACCATTGGTAGCACCATTGGTCTGAGCTTCACCAGCAAATGGCTTCTCTAGAGCGTCACCCTCCAGGGCAAGGCCGTTGAAGACGTCAAAGATGGTGTTGCTGTCGTGGAAGTCGTTGTTGACTAAGAAAGGGGTTAGTTTTTGAAAGGACAAGAAGAGGAAAAGGAGAAAAGGAGAGAAGGGAAAATGGGAAGAGACTAGAGGGAACATACCAATGTTAATGAGATGCCACTCAGTCATGATATGCTCAATCAACTTGCGACTGGGAGAAGTGGCATCAAAGCACTTGGCCCAGTCCATGCCCAGCTGGAAGGCCTCGTCCCTCCAGGCGAGGAAGCTGACGCTCTCGACAATGGTGGGCTGGACAATCTCCTTTCCGGGGAAGACACCCCAGGTGACGGCGTTGGGACCCTCGGCGGGCGTGTTGGAGTTGAGGTTGCCGGCCTTGGTGACGGCGTAAAAGGTCAGCTCGGGGTGCTGGGCGATGCGCTCGAGCACCTTGGGCAGCAGGTCCGGGTGCACCATGGCCTCGAGGTACGACTTCTGGTAGACGTAGCCGTTTGAGGGTCCCCAGCCGTGCACGGGGTGCGTCGACTTGGCGCCGTCGACGGCCGGCTGTGAGTTGATGGTCAGGAAGCCGCGGCTGTTGAGGGAGAAGAGACGGTCCTTGATGGAGTCGGACTCCTCCGTCAGGGGGGCCTCGCTCCAGGGCAGAGAGTCGACGCCCCGGTTCAGGTAGCGGCAGAAGAGGTCGGCTACGTCGCGCACAGACTTGGGCTCTCCCCACTTCTTGCGGTTGGCCTCGTTGGTGCCGGTGAGGCCCACGCCGTATGCGTCCAGCTCGCCAAAGGCAGGGGACCTCGAGTCACCCCAGCGGCCGTTGGGGAACTCGTCCCAGTCCTGGGTGCGCGCAATGTAGGCCTTGGTGCGGTTGCGCCAGAAGATGGGGCGCACGTCCTCCTCGCGGCGGCCCAGGCCCTTGGACGGCTTCCACGGCAGCGCGGGCTTGAAGGGACGCTCGGCCGAGGGTGCCCAGTTGAGCTCCTCGAGCAGCATGCGCGTGGCCTGGGCCAGGTTCATGGTGTAGAAGTGCAGGTGGTGGATGCCGTTGGCCAGGAGCTTGCGGCACATGTCGGCGACGAGCGTCTTGCCAATCTCACGGACGGCCACGTCGTCGCTCTTGACGGGCTCGAGCTTGTCCATCCACTCCTGGGGGACCTTGCACTGCATGTGGTTGGCGCGGCGGATGAAGCTAGCGTAGGTGGCAATGGGCATGATGCCGGGCAGGATGGGTAGGGTGATGCCGCGCTCGCGGACCCTGCCGACCCAGCGGACAAAGTTGTCGGCGTCGTAGAACATCTGTGTGACGATGAACGAGGCACCCTCGTCGACCTTCTCCTTGAGGTGGTCAAGCAGCTGGTCCTCGTCCTTGTTGTCGTCGCAACCCTCGGGGTATCCGGCAACGCCAATGTCAAAGTGGTCGCCGTACGTCTTGCGGATGTGCTTGACCAGGTCCCTGGCGTACTGGAAGCCGTCTTCGGTGGCAGTCCACTTCTCCTGTTCGCGGGGCGGGTCTCCACGCAGAGCAAGGATGTTTGTGCAGCCGGACTTGTAGGCCCTGTCGAGGGCGTCGTTGACCTTTTCGAGGCCCATGTCTGTGCATGTCAGGTGCATGCATGTCTCGAGACCGTAGACGGACTGAGCCTGGTTGACCATTTCGCAGGTGAGCTCGGCTAGACGACCACCAGCACCCCAAGTGATGTCAATGAACTTGGGGCCAAAGTTGTACATGCGGTCCATGCGATCGTAGAGATTCTGAACACCCTGAGCCGTCTTGGGGGGGAAGTACTCGAAAGAGAACGAGGGCTCCCCTGTGCCCTGGGACTCTGTGAGGAGGGACTTGATATGCATGTTGGCTGAGGATGGCGTTTACAGTCCAGGAAGAGAGCGAAGAGAGTAGGAGGAGTTTAAGAGCACGGAGAGGTCGGAAAAGAAGAACGAAGACAGGTTATATAGGCGGTGTCGTGGATAGAGCTGTTGTCGTGAGAAGCGACATACAGAGTGTGACAGCGTAAAGTCGGTGTCTCGTTAGGGGGAAGGAATGTCTAAGATGAGCAGTCAGTATGGCAATTGGGCAAATTTGGGCTCAGATGAGGCAAGGATGCAAAATAATGGAATGATTGACCAAGAACCAACTGTCATGGGTAGGTCCAGGGGGGGAGGTGAGTGAAGACGAGTAAAAAAAATGTTGCTCCGTGTATCGCTGTGCATGGCAAGGTGGGGGGGGGAGAGAAGGCGGGACGAAATTTTGCGACTCACAAGAAAGAGGGCCTAAGGAGGCGTAGAAGACCAGATGGAGGATTGTGTCTATTAGGAGTTGACACGAGAGGGAAGAAGAAAATACTATAGTATTAATCCTAGGAGAGAAGGAGGGTGAGAGGGATAATGGAGCCTCCGGTCATAAAACAAGGTTGGATTTGGAGGAAAAGATGTAGGAGGAGAGGAGGAGAGAAGTAAAAGCAAAAGGCGTGGGAAGGTTCTTTGGTCTTGATGGTGGGGTTGTTGGAGGGTTGGAGGGGCTGTCTTGGTGAGAGGTACCTGATGGGGGGGGATTATAGCGGGTGGGAGAGTATTTACAGTGGCGTAGGAGTGGAGTTTAGTGATGCAGAGGTTGAGTTTTAGTGGATGTTCACGCCAGTTGCAGTATATGTATGTACCTGCCCATAGTGAACTGCCTTTGCTCCAGCTGGTGGCTTACACCTGTAGTAGTGTACAGGTACCTGGTCCACTAACCATTATTGGTAGAACTGAGCCATAGTGAGATACTTCTGTCTTCTGCTCAAATGTATGAGAGACACCTCTAAATGATGCCCCAGACCAAGTACCTGACTATCATTCAACTGCGCCGTTGTCGGTGCTCTCTTCTACATCAAGGTCCCTTGTGGGGGGAGCCCTGGAGCCAAGGCACATGGATCATGGATGGATTAATACCGTGTACGGATAGACCATGTGTCTTATTGGACCAGGGGGAGGGGAGACAGGGGAGAAAAGTCTCCTTGTTGGTGTTTCCGCGTTGGTATTGTTCCATCCTTATTCTGCAGTATTCGTACTCGGGACTATTCATCAATGGCTTGTTGGTAATAGACTGGATGCTTCGGAGAGTTTTCTCTTCGGCGGGTTTACGAGTACGAGCTCTCTCTCCTCGGCCTGTCGATATTCTTTCACTTCTCGGGCTAGTAGTACGGAGTACGGCGTACAGTACAGTACTACAGGCCATACCAGTATATATCCCTCAACAACCCGCATGTGGTGCCATCACGACTGCAACCGAAATACCCTGTTGGTTAGTCTGCCGACCTCTTTCTTGAGGCAACGATCCCGTCTTTCTTGGGTTACAGCAGTACGAGTAGTACCACTACTACTGCTAGTAGCACGAGTACTCGTAGCAGTAGCACAAGTACGAGTACGAATACTACACAACCTGCCTCCATGTCTTTACCCCTCCATCCTCTACTCCACCTCTCCACCTCTCCATCTGCAGCCGTCTGCAAGTCGTACACCACCTCGTGCCGCTCCAGGCCCTTCAATTGGTGTCGTTGCCATTCGATCATTGTCAGACAGCCTCTCAACAGTCTGCCCAAAATACCAAAATACACAATATTTAAATAAAATGGCTCAATAATACGAAACTACTAGGTAGTACTACTACTACTACATACTCGTACAGAAACCATCGTACCTGTTAGCTTGTACCACTGCATACAGCCACCGTTCAACCATTCAACTATTACCCCTCCACACCATACACGTCGTAGTATCGATCGGCGCGGGGATCTGGCTTCCCACTTGCCAGTCATCTCTCCATCTCAACACTCACTAAACTGTTTACCGAAAGACAATACAGGCATGGTCAACCTCGGGAAGAGAACAATACAAGAGCATACAACCCTTTTTCTCGTAGACCTTATGTGTGTAGAAGGTGCACGTGAGATACAAGGCACCGACCCTCATAAACCCAAAAGAAAAAAAATCTCCTAGTTAGGAAGGCACGTCTCATGAGGCCACTCCTTCCCTCAGTATCACCAGTTCCATCAACGTGAACAATTCACCTCTATGAGGTCAAAATTGACCAATGCCCTCGTACCGCTTTGACCACTGTCACCTCTCCTAGAAACACTCACCCAAAGCATCACATCTACCCGTCTGCCTAGCTTATTGGAGAAGTCCTGGGGTCATACTTGGTGTCTCTTGTCTCGTTTCTAACACTTATACTGTTTCTTTACTGTTAACACCTAGGCCCTTTTCCATTTCTCTCATCTCCAGTCCCAGCGTTAAACCACTACTACATCAGCAGCCCCCGATGCCTCCCCTAAACCGCAGAAACAGCATGTACAGCGGTAGACGGCGAATCGGCAGCTTCGTCATGCCGCTCTCCACACTCCGGGAAAGAAGCAGCGAAGCCAGCCGCGACTAGGACACCGCACCCGGTTCTGTAAAGCAGCGAGTTGACCCGGCCGAGTGGAGAGGCACAGCTCCCGAATACCTCGCCAGCCTCGCCCCCAGTTCGCCCCCGGTCTTCTCCCCGATGGGTGCCGCCTCCGTATGTAGGTCCACAGAGCAGCAGGAGAAAATATCTCACCGGCAGCTATGCGAGTCCGGGGGTCTCAGCCTGGACATGTTCCCAGCGACGGAGCCTTGCAAGAATCGTGATGTTGAGCGTCTGGTGAGCGACGCATCGTCGAGCTGCTACGAGATGAGTCCGCCATCCACCATCCGTGGCGGCACCGCACATGACGAGAACCTTCAGCAGGGAAACATACTCCAGATGGACAGTCTGGAAAAGTACAGCCGCGCCAACGACTGCCTGTCCAACCTGCGGTCGAGCTCCAGCGGCAGCAGCGGCGTGAGCGTACACGGCGCCGCCGAGGATGCCGCCACCGCCGCCAGAGGGTGGCAGGCGGAGCGGTCGACGCCCCGGGGGACGGACATACCCGACATATGGAGACCCCCCGGGCACAAGGCCACAAACAGGATCAAGATGCACGACAGACTCTCCTCTCTGACGTCTAGATCCCACCAGTACGACGGGACGTCCGAGGACCTCGGCGAGCCGTCAACAATTCGGGAAACAGACACATCCGACGACTCGCGCCGCACCATGGACCTACGTGCCAAACGCAAGTCATCCATCTTCTCGCTGCGCACCCACTTCGACACAATGAGCCGCAAGAGACGTCGCTCCCCCATGCTGCAGAGACTCACCGACACCATCTCCGAGAAGTTGACACATGTCAGACGCAAGTTCCACAAGCGCCGCGAACCACCCGGTCGACCCACCAACTTTGCCGCGTGGAAGGCCGCGCGGGAGCGAGCACAGCGCAACAGTAATCGCACCAATGTCCCGTCACAGTCTGGTCTTTTCGGCAATGACCTGATCAATCATTCTCCTGAGAGTTCGTTTGCCAGTACAGTGAATGGTGGCGGAGGCAGCGAGTGGTGGAACGAGGGTGTGAGCAGGTATGCTGCACCGCCGTGGATGGCGTTTGGCAGTGGTGGTAGTCTGTATGCATCGGCACCACCTCATTATCATGTGTGAGGGTGTTGTGTCAGTAGAATTGGAAATTGCCTGGGGATGTAAAAAGACTCATTCAATCATTCACACTAGTAGGTATAAGGGGTTAATGGAAAGGAAAAGAAGATGATTGAATGATGGAGACACAGGAAACAAAGAAATGAATACATGCGCCTACCCACTTCACAAACAAGGGTTGCAAAAAAGTGTATAAAAAGGGATTAGACAAGAAGGTATACACAGAACAAATCACCCCTCAATACAAGAAGGTGTACATAGAAAGGACTAAGCCCCAAGAAAGAAGAAGTATGAACAAAAGAAGTAAATACCCAAGAAAGAAGAAGGTATAAACAAAAAAGAGGTAGGCCCCGAGACAAGAACGTATTAACAAGACGAAGTAATCCCCGAGACAAGAAGAGGGTATATAAAAGATTGTACAAGAAAGCAAAACAAGAGATTAAAGACCCAAGATAGGAAAGAAGTATATAAAAGAATGTACAAGAAAACACCCCCCCNCCAAAAAAAAAAAAAAAGGTAAATCAAAGAAGAAGAAATAAAGAAAGAAACATGCTACAACATGTACCGAAACCTAGACACCTGCTTGGTCCCCCTCCTCCCACTAGAAGCAACGAGCCCCTCCTCCTCATCGTCCGCCACAGCCGACGGACTAGCATCCATATCCAGCGCATCAAGCACCCGATTCCTCCTCCCCAGTATGCCCCTCAGGACGAAAGACAAGACAGCGACACCCACCATGGCGACAGCACAGACCGTCATGCCACGGGTATAATACGGTCCATCACTCTCGGGATACAGCCTCGTGCCGACGAGCGGACCACACTGCCCCACGGCCTGGAGGAGGGCGAACGACGCGGCACCCTTGGCACCCCTGCTCTTGCGGTGGTTATTGTTGACAGACCAGACCAGCAGCATTGTGACGACGTTGAAGAAGCCCACTGCGGCGGGGTAGACGGCCGCGTAGCGCAGCCAGGTGGGCAGACGGAGGGACTCGGCCAGGCTCAGGGTTGTGTACCCCGTTGCGGAGGCTATGGCGTGCAAGGCCAGGGGCACGGTGCGCGACCCGAGACGGTCTGATGCCCGGGCTGTGAGGAGGACGACCACGGCGGCAACGAGGTAGGGTGGCGCGCTGAGCGCTTGCGAGCCTAGACGACTGTGGCCCATGTCTGTTAGGATGCGGGGGAGGAAGGCTGGGAGGCTGGAGTAGGCCATGTTGGTGAGGAAGAACATGATTGCCGGGAGGAGGATGGTCGGATCAATCAGGATGGAAAAGATGCTGGAGGAAGATTGGGAAGAGGAGTTGTTGGCGTCCTGGTCATCTTGCTCTTGTTCACTGCGCAGTCGGAGTCGAGCCACCTTCTTCTCTCGCTTGCTGAGGTACCGTGCTGTCTGGGGCGAGTCCGGGATGACGGACCACGCTATCACTGATACGATGACCGAGGGGAATCCTTCTATCAGGAAGAGCAGACGCCACGGGGCTATCGGACCCTTTTCGGCGAATTTGACAATCACCCAGGCTAGGGTGCTTGCGAAGCTAGTTGCGAGAGGGGCGGCTGTGTTTTGTCAGAAAGGGGACGGTATCAGAAAAAGAATGGAAAAAGGGGAAGAAGATGTAAGAGAGGGATATAAGAGGGGGGAAGAAAGAGAAAAGGAACTCACCACATATGAAAATGGCCGTCCGAAAGGCCAATTCACGCCTCTTGTAGAAGTAACCAAGATAGAACGGAATGCCCGTGAACCCGGCCTCGCCGATGCCCAGCAGGGCCCTCAGGAAGATGAGGACGGGGTACGACGTCGCCACGGCCTGCAGGGAGGCAATCACCCCCCAGGACAGGACCAGCATGGACACGTACACGTGGGCCGGGACGATCCTCCACAGCAGGGCCATCCACTCGAAGGCGATGTAGGTGATGTAGAAGGCCGTCAGGGACCACTGGTACCAGTCTGATCGGTCGGGGGATGTGGCCACGAGGTCGTCGTGCATTCCTGCTATATAGGCGTTTCCGATGTCTTATGTTTGTCAGTATATCATCAACCAATCTCAACCAACCCAACCCAACCATACCAAACCAAACCAGATATTAAAAAAAAAAAAAAAAAGATAAGATAAAAGAAAAGAAAGGAGAAGTGCAGGGGAGAGAAAACTCACTGGATCGATCCAAAAACGAAAGCATATACAAGACCCCAACAAACCCAACAAGCCTCCTATCAAACTTGCGTCTAACAGAAACCTCCTCATCAGGCGTATACAGCTGAAAACTCTCCACAGAGCTACTGCCGCTCCCCGTACCATCAGGAGTAAGCTGCTGCTCATGCTCTTCCGAATCCCCCTCCTCATCATCAGCATCATCCGCATCCCACAGTGCCCTACTGCCGCTCGGTTCTCCCTCTCCCCTCCAGGAAACGTCACTCGGTCTCCTCATCTCGTAGATTTCCCCATGATGACCAGGCCCAGACCCAACAGCTGAGTGGAGATCCAAGTCATCTATGTCGCTGTCGTCTAGGTCCAACTCGGCTCCTGTCTGGGCGAATGACGGGGATAGCTCTCCTGCTTTGACGCCGCTGACGTTGTTGCCCGGTAATAGGCGACTTGATGACATTTTTTGCTCGTTCGTTCTTCTGTCTCTCCCTCTTTGTTTTATTTATTTTCTGCTTCTGCAGCTTCTGCAGCTTCTGCTCTCCCTCTTCCGTTTATTTTTGCAGCTTCCGCTCCTGTCGTTCCGATCGAAAGGGGAAATTCGGAAGTCCGGGGGGATCGTGGTCGTCGAGTCGAGTCGGAAGAAAATAATGATGGAGTCTAGGAGAAACCCAAGAAGACCGGCTCCCTCAAGTAAATAATATACACGGGTTCATCGCTCGACGATGTGGCCGTCGTCGGGGGGGGGGGGTTCTGCGTTGCGCTGCTCTGCGTTGCGTCGCGTCTGGATAGGAGGGTTGACGTTGACGTTGGAGACAGGAGGTGTCTGGAGTACTCCAATAATGTAGAGTGTTACCATACGAGTACCAGTACCACCACCACTCCATACAGCACCAAGTGATCGTCATCTGCCAAGACCCATGTACTCCATACTCAATCTGCATCATCACTCCACCAATTCATCAAAGCATCAACATTGAACTTGGTGACTTTTCATCTGAAGGAAAGACATCTAAACATCTATTGTACAGTCTGTTGGTTTCCCTTGATCCCTTGTTACCAATATACTACATTATACATTGGGATGATCCTAACAACATTGAGAATGCGTGTTACCCATCCTTGGGCATCTTTCGTCTCCGTCTCCGTCTCTTCTATAAAAAACAAGGCCCGCAAAAGGGACAGGGTATTTGATGATTGATAATGAAAGAATTCAAAGCCAGCAAAAACGAAAACATAAAGATGGACAACATCGAGCAAAAAAGAAGAAGAAAAAAAAAAGAACAGCATCGACAGACTCCATACCATCTCACCTCTTCCGCCTAGATGTACCAAAAGGATTCTCTCTTTTTTCTCCTCTTCCACCCTCCCCTTGCGTCTTGGAACGATCCTTGGGAGACTCCGGCCACGGATTGCCATCGGCCGCCCTTTTTTTAGGCATTATATTGTTCAATAAGTCCCTCACTCTGTTACTCCGGCCATTGGTACCTCGGCCACCGGCACCTCCATCACCACCGCCGCCGCCGCCGCCGCCGTCTCCACCACCTCCACCACCTCCACCACCGTCACCTCCGCCGTTGGACTTGTCCTTGTCCTCCCCAGGAGGCTGTTTATCGTCGGGCGACTCGGCGCTCTCGGCGCTTCCCTCGCCTTGGCCACCCCTCGTCATGACTGGGGGCAGTATCTTGGGACCATCGGCACAGTTGATAATGTACCAGGTGATTTTCTCCTTGGGCTGGAGATCGGTTTTCAGTCTATTCATCCAGGGAGAAGCGACGTCAAGTAGGCCGTTCCTGCTGTATTTGGACAGCTCCTCCTCATTGCTGGTGTGGAGGTCGATTCGTACGACGTAGTCTGCCACAAAGGCGTAGGGACGGGACGGGGTGGACTCGTCGCCCAGACCGTCGTACTCTTCCAGGAGCTTAAGAGCCGTAAAGCTGTGAGAGTTGACCCTTGGATCATTGTCCGGAGATATGTTCGGCTTGGGGATGACGTAGACGCCGTTTTTCATCTCCGGGTCTGGGTCCTGGGGGTGTTTCTGCTCCACGGGTAGGGTAAAACGTCTATCGGGAATGTATTTGTACATTCGCATCAACTCCATGATAACGTCGGCGCCTGCATAGTCTCCGATCAACCACTCTGCCTTTTTTGCTGGTAGTCCGGCCTGATAGACGAGTTTGCGGATGCTCTTCCGTCCCCAGCGGAAGCCGTGAACCATGTAGGCCGGCATTGGATGATGGGCAGTGCAACGGTGGTGACTTCAAGTTCCAGTCTCTTGGGTTTCAAATCGGCCCACTTGATCTGATGATGGGAATGATTGGTGTTTTAGCTGGATAAAGTCGACAAGAAGGTTGCACGTGTAAGAAATGAGCTTGTTGGGGGAGAAGTTGCATGGACTAGGTTGTCATGGTGAGTTGCAATGGTAAAGGGGCAAGGTGCAGAGACGACCTTGGGGGTGAACAAGAGGGGTGAGTGTCCATGACTGCAAGAAGGGCAAGTACGACCTGTCTACTGTGAGGTTCTGGTTGATGAAGAAGGAGTCTGTCGATGATACCTGCCGACGGTGGTGCTCTTGCAATGGCAGGAACGGCCCAACATCAACACCCGAACGTGCCTTCCTCTTTTACCCCTTTTACCTTACCATATACCACTGACCCATAAGAAACCGCTTTAGTTACATATATGCTGTTAAACAAACCCCATGGTTGAACACTGACTTGTTCCAAGATGGCATCGTTGCATATCTACATCTACACACATTATCCCAGCTACAGACAGCATACAAGAGATAACACCAGAGCTGAAGAATACGACCCCAACATCGGAGAAAAGCATTAAAGGAGAGACACAGAAGGAGACTCAAGAGAATCAGGAACCAGGTCCAGACCCCATGCAGTCTCCAACAATGACCTTGCCTGTGCTGCAACCCACCACACACGCGGTTATACAGCCATCCAACCAAGGGCCAAAAGACTATTGTATACCACAATCCTGAACCCGACGCAACGGAACGACCCAAGACTTTAGGTGGTGAGACGGCGCCAAACTGACGTTTCATCCCAGGGGAGAGGGGAGAAACAAGACTCAAGCTCTGGCACGCTGTAAATGATAGCTTGTTAAGAGTCAAGGTTACATGTTCCTGAGAAGTTGGCCCACCTAGTCGGCAAGTTGAAACTACGAGGTAGTAAACGATTCGTTCTCATCGTTCCTGTTGTTTCTGTTGTTTCCATTGTTTTCTGACCCTTTGAACTACTAGTTTATCGAGCGGCGCCTTCTGAGTTCTTGGATGGTGCGGGACGCTATCCCCAGACGTGGCGTTGTTTTGTATGTCACTTTAGTCTTGTTTTCTGCCCTCTTTCTTCCGGGCTGTTTTACCCTTTGCTCCCCCTTCTTCTATTCAATACCAGTTACAGTCCCTTTGAATGAGTATCAACCTGATAAACCATTCGATCCATGTTAACAAGGCCATGATCAAGGTGTCTCTCATCATCATCATCCAGGGGCTTTGTCCCCCCCCCCC
>FYEV01001793.1:164316-180560 GCA_900188565.1 Geosmithia flava
CCAATCCTCCGAGTCATCAATTCCAAGCCCAATTCCCGTAATAAAGCGTGCATCAAACCGAAGGAGAGGGGAAAAAAGGAAACTAGTATGGGGAATCTGTACGCCCTTTGATTGACAACTACATGTTCATCCGCACGTTGTGTATACACTGTACGGTGTACCCGCGGCCCCGTACCATCAACACCCTTAACAGACTGTGCAACGGCGTCATCGGTCTTGTCACTCATCACAGTGTGGTCACAGTGCCGGGACTCATCCTCCCCATGCCCCATATGGTCGAGTCCCACAACTTGTTGGTCAAAAGGCGTACGAGTCGAACATGCACCACTGCACTACAACTCGCATAATACTCCATACATACTCGTTCACACGAAAATACGGGGAAAATCTTGTTCCATGTGAGCCTGTGAAAAGAGAGCGTCGTCCCTTTTTTTTACATCCGGCACCATCCGGTTCTAACCGTTGCTGACCTCTTGTTTCTTTAAACTTTACACCGAGTCTCTACTCTATTTCCCAGGGATTCTAAAAGAAGTGCACGACTGAAATAGACATGACCATCCGCCCTCTTCCAGACCTTCTCTCCCCCTCTAGAACCTGCTCGTAACTTACATCCGATACTACCTACCTGTACTCCGTACTCCATACATCATGTATGACTACAACCTGTAATGGTAAGCANCACCGGACATCCCCCCACCTTCATCAGCATCATCACACCACCACCACACCACTGCAGCCACCACCACCACCACCCATAGCCATCTCATGTGCCTCCGGTAATACTACCATAGATCTCTTGATTCTTTATGGAAGTACTCCGTACGAGTGTGCGAATATTCACCGCTAGTGTTTGTTGTCTCGTGACTTTGCGATATATACCCGGCATATTGCCGGTCTACCCTGCTAGTTCTCCCAACGACTCAGCTCAACGGCTTTGCATATCAATCGAACATTACTAATAGTAGTAGTACTACCTCTGGGTGAAACTTCTTCTTCTTAAACTCCTCGATATATACTACTATTACTACTAGTAACAATACGAGTCATACAAATATTCATGGTAGCAGTACTCTCTAACCATGGCCGTAGGTAAGAAACAGAAGCATGGTATACCCTGTCTTCCCCATCTTGAAAATACCCTTTTTACTACTCTCCTCTCCTCTCCTTCCCTTCCCTCTCCTTCACCATCTGAAAATTCATTTTTTTTTGTAATATGTCCACGACTCTCGGTGATCAATCCCTTGGGAGATTTTTTTTTGATGTGATAATAAAAAAACAAACTTGTAAAACCCTTGACTCCTTGCTGCTCGAATCGTTGAAATTTCGTAAGAGGGAAAAAAATCATTTGACAAAGGAAACATTAAAAGGCCGTGGCGTCATCATTCTCTTTCTCTCCGTCTGAAGGGAAAGAGAAGAAGTGAGTGGACGCCGTTTTTCAAGGAGAGAAGATGGAACTCTTTCATCCTTCTCTCCTTGACATCTGTAGGAGCAAATAGGAGACAGGGATGAAGTAACTCTCCTTTTTCCTAGTAAGAACAAGCCAGAGATTGATAACTCTTTAGGAAAACGAGCATCAATGCCTCATAGCCCGTATCTCACGCTCCTTGGCTGCCAGCGTCTCGCGCATCTGCTCAGCCTCCCTCTGCAGGGCCACGCGACGACTCATCATCTGCGCCTCCGTCTCCCCGTACGCCTCCGGCATCGACGGCGTGGGATCGCGCGAATAGACCACAGGGCTAGATACTGAGTTGACCGTCGCGGCTGGGGACCGCAGTGGTGGTAGGGAGCAGTCGGACATGTCGTCATACCGCGTGTTGCTCGACGGGTTGAGGATCGACTTGATCGAAGACAGACGTTTCGAATTGTCGCCAACGCCGCCGCTGACGCCGTGATCGGATTCTGCCGGGTGCGAATTCCGTCCTTCATTCTCGCTGTAGGAAAACGAACGCTTCCGTCTCGCCCCAGGCGACAGGTATGCTGTTGCAGAGGGTGACGTCGATGACTGCCTATCCACGGCGGCTGCCGCGCCTGACGTATGCATCGAGCTGATGGGCGGCAGCCGGTTGTCGTCGTTGAGATACGGCATCGGATTGCCCGGCCGGAGGGACTGGTGGTGGTACGCTGACAGGTCAGAAGTCACCGACATGGGCGACGGCTGACGCTGGCCGTTCATAGAAGGCGGCCGGGGCTCCAGCGCCATGGGCTCCGGTGGGGGTTGGCGCCGTGATCCAAGATTAACGGAGCCATCAGCGTTCATGCTGCCCTTCTGCGTTGCCGGTGTTCCGGGCTGTTCCGGCAAGTCTCCAGGCTGCGAAGATTCATCCCCGTCCTCTTCCTCGCCAGCAGGGATGACGCGCTTCCTCCGCTTGATGGTAGCCTTCTTCATCGTTGTTGGCCTATGGACGCCGTGGAGTTTATAGTACAGACCTAGGAGCACGATGGGTTAGTCATCCACATATTGTCCGATACTAGGGGGTTTAGGGTTGAGGGTTTGGGGTTGGTTCGAGACAAGGTAGCCTGATTGATAACTTACCACATGCGTTGCAGATGGTGTGCCCGCTGGCATCTCTCCTCCACAGTGGTGTGACCGTCGTACTGCAATTTTGGCAAGCAATCACGACAGTTGAGTCGTCGCTCTGGCTGCGCGTATGGGTGCTGGTGAGGTCCGTCGCATGATCCACCTTGTTCTCGTTGGCGCTGGCGCCTCCATCCGAAGGCGTACCCTTGCCACGGCATCCGCCGCCAGACTTTTGATTTCCCACGCTGAGATTTGCACTCTTTGAGAGACGGTTGTTGAAGGCGGGACATCCATGGCAGCCTTCGGCACCGCCGGTCCCGTTACATTGGCCTCCGCCAGGGCAAGACCCAGTAGGAGTCTGCTCGGCCGAGACATATCTGGCGCCAGGCACATTGCTCTGCGGCTTAGGCGCTATGGAAACGGGTTGGCCACTCGGCTTCTCTTGGACAACGTTGGGTGGCTTCTTGAGACCGATGGGCCTTGACGTGTTTCTGGCCTTGTAGTATAGACCACAGGCGTTGCAGATGGTTGCACCTTGCGGGGACCTGCGCCATAGAGGTGTGCGTGTAGTTCCACAGTTGCTTGAAAGAGTATTATGTTAGTCAACGTTTTGATAAGACAGGAAGGAAAAGAAAATTTAAAACAAAAAAAAAAATGAAACGGATGGAGGGTTTCCTTCTTTTTTTTCGCCTTGATAAAGTTTTTCGAAAAAGTACATACCTGCAGACTTGGCCTCCTGAAGTCGAACCACTTGGCCCAGGAGATGGGCTGACCTTTTTTATCGATCGAGCAGTAGATGACTGAGGGCTCGGAGCTGGCGGGGAGGGCGAAATATCCATCATGGTGGCGCTTTCGCCAGAATACGGCGATGCGCTCCTCGATTGATGACGGCCGCCTTGCTTTCCAGGGCGTAGAGACGTCTCGTCTATCCGCTGGTCTCTCGCGATATCGTTAACATTCGCGGCCACGGGACGAGAGGGCAAGGCAGTGCGACTGGCAGGAGAATCTCGTCGTTCCGGCGGATGCCCGCGCTGTTGGGCGTCTTCTGGCATGACCATGCGGGGTGCCAAGCGGCCGTTTCGACTGTTGTTGGGTGGTTTTGGTGGTTTTGGTGGTGGGAGAGTGGGAGAGTGGGAGCGGCGAAAGGACCTTGAGGTCGGCTCGTAGGCGGCGACAAAGCGGATTTGGGCTGGTAATAAAAGAGGTTGTGACGTTTGCCGGACGGGATGGCGATAATGCCTCAGGAGGTGATGATAAACAAGGAGACAGAGCAAGTCCGGAGGCCAGGAGGCGAGACGCTCGGTGATGGCCGGTGTGTGTCGGGGGGGGAGGCAAAAGAAGTGCACGGCCCTTGCCCGAAAGAAGGATCTCGACCACCTGTACGAATAATACTAGCAGTATGGCGTGTATATGTCAGCTGACCGAAAACGAAGGCGTTCCCGAGGGCACAGGACCCTTAAGAGGCGTATGAAACAGACCCAGATCGGGGGAAGAAAACAATGCACCCAAGGGCTAATAACGAGATGCTGTCCGAGGCAGAACCGGTGCAGTGTGTCCCAAGATGGCAGGGGGGGCAAGAAGGAGTGTGTGAGGCCGGCCCTTCTTTACGACGTACCAGCAGACCGCGATGCACGCACGTACCTTGGGAGGGGGGGCAGAGGGGCGGGCAAGCGTCTCTTGACGTACAGGGGTCCTCGATGTACGAAGATACAGCGTATGTACGTACGAATACTCGTACTCGTATGACGCCCGAGTTGGTTTGGCTTGCCAAGAGCAGTGGGACGGCAACACCGGCTCTGTGGGAGAGAGTTGTTGAATTCCAATGATAAAGGAGATGTTGTGTTGAGCGGTGACAAGAGAATGACTGAGATGGTCCAAAGGGGGGTGAGTGGTCTAGCTCAGAGACAAAAGAACCAACCTCGTGGCTTCTGGCTCGGCTTGCTTCACTAGGATAGAAAAAAAAAAGAAAGGACAGACAGGACAGACAGGATCACTGAGTTCCAGCAATGCGGAAGGATCGCCAGAAAAAGCCCCAATAGCAGGGGAGAGTGTCATCGTCACTTCCCACTCTTCCCACAGGCTGGAATCGCGCGAAAGCCAATAGCTGATGCGAATTAAACCCGTCAAGTGTCAGTTATTACTTTCTCTTCTTCTCTATTGGTCCATTTCGGTTTTTTATCTTGCACCATTGACCCACTCACCCTCAAAGCCTTCTTCTCTCCCTGTAACTGCCTACGGGGCAACTACTTTTAGTGCACCGTAAACTGTTAGTGTGCCGAGGGTGGTCACATACTACGCTAAACCGTTATTGGTCAGCCCCACTCCTTTCTTTCTCTCTTTCTCAATGCACCTGGCACCTTCCGTTCCTTGCCGTCGCGTTTAGATCGCGCCTGCCCCAGGAAGTGCAAGAAGAGCCTCAAACAGCAATTCGCCCCCCCCCCCAGCCCTACGGAGCGTTCTCCGCAATCTGTACGAGACGGGACGAGTGCATACATGAGCAGTAGTACGCTCTCATCAGGGAACATACCGAGCCGTGTGTACTAAGAGTACCTGCAGCGGTACGTGTAGTCGCGCAAGCCGTCCATCTCAAGCCCGCCCCCCATCGCCACCAGGCCCCTGTTCCGTCATCGGCCACACTCTCCTGCGACATAATATACCCCCCCCATCGCATCGTCTGCGACCATGGCGACGGATTCAGACACCCCCAAGCGCGAGCCGACACCTACAGCGCCGCTCTCCTCCATCCCTCAGAAGCGCGCTCTTGACGAGAATCGCGATCACAGCCCGGCCGTCTCGTCGCCCCTCAACCCCGACAACAGGCCCTCCGACTCTCTACCACTCGACGATGGCACCCAGCCTAACCGGTCCAAGTCCGCTCGAGCCAAGAAGGACAGCTTTAAGAAACGCGAGGCAAAGGGGGCCGACAGCGCGCGCGCAACCCCCGAGCCTAAGAGCCAGAAGGCACCCGAGCAGACAGAGGCCAGCCCACTGCGGTATAAGCTTGCGCCGCCAAAGACAGCGGACTTTGAGCCGCCGCGCGGTCCTGTCCTGAGCTCCCACCACAAGGGGACGGGTCAGAATGGTGACGAGACAGAGTTCTTTGAGACGTCAGATCAGTGAGTCGCGCATTTCTAAGCTTCCTATATCAGCCGCTCGTCAGTTAACTAACACCCCGTCGCAGTGTCTTCAACAAGAAGAACTTTCGCTACACCCACTGCATTGCCGACCCCCTCTTCCCCTCCATGATATACTATCGCCAGACAGAGCCAGAGCCCTTTGGCCCGCGAATGAGCTACGAAGACGCAGCTGCGCATGTCTACTTTGACTCGACCGCCCGTCAAGTCACCACCGACAAGGGATTCCGCATGGCGCGAGCCAACGTGGCCGTGAGAGAGGGCCGTTGGTACTGGGAGTGCAAGGTAACACAAGGGATACACAAGGGTCAGGCAGGTGAGACGAAGCCACAAGGGGGCATGCGGCACGTCCGCATGGGTTTCGCGCGACGTGAGGCTTCACTAGATGCCCCCGTCGGATTCGACGCCTACAGCTACGGGATCCGCGACGTTACGGGTGAGAAGGTCTTCATGTCTCGGCCCAAGGACTTCTTTCCTCCCGGCGAGCCCATCCAGGAAGGCGACGTCATCGGTCTCGAGATTCAGCTCCCCTCGGAAAGGTTGCACCGTAACGTCGTGACTGGTAACTACAATCCGGCCGTCGACCCCCACGAGGAAAGCCAGCCGCAGCGAACGGCTGAGGGCCCCAATATCGTGCGCGACCGTGTACCCATCCGCTTCAAGGCACACACCTACTTTGAGAAGATTGAATACCATGTGACCAAGGAGCTAGAGGATCTCATGAACCCCTCCCCCGCGGGGTCTGGCGGATCCATGTCAGAGGTCAACTTCAGCCCGCTACACCCGAAACCAGCCATGCGCACCCTCCCCAACTCGCACATACGCATCTACAAGAACGGAAAGCTCATGGGCACTGCCTTCGAGAACCTCCTCGGCTTCCTCCCTCCAGCATCCAAGCCCATGCCTCAGGTAGGCGCTAGGGAAGGGCTGGACGACGGAATGCTCGGATACTACCCGGCTGTGAGCATATTCCGCGGCGGAGCGGCAGAAGTCAACTTTGGTCCCGACTTCTGGTACCCTCCGCCGCCGTCAGAATCCTCCGGTGACAACGACGGTCATGAGCCCAAGATGCGACCCCTATCGGAACGCTACCAGGAGCAGATTGCCGAGGATGTAGTCTACGACGTGATCGACGAGGTGGATTTCTGGATGCAGGACGGGGCCGGTGCGACAGACAGGTCAGGCGTGGTTGACAAGAGCGATCAGGTCTCCATGGCGCCGGGCAGGGAGGAAATCAAGGAGTTGGTTCAAGAGGATTACTAGTGTTGATCTTGGGAACCAAGCTCTTCAAAATGGGGGAACAGGACACCATAGCCACACTTGTAGAGTTGGCATATTTATTATGTTTTGCATATTCATGTTCTACCTACTATCCAAATAAAGCATCCCAACGGGCAAAAATGATTTTTAAAAAATGATACTGATAAAGAGGACAAAATGATGTATCACATGCGCGCAAACCCAGTCTAGTCCAGCCGTATGAGAATCTGCGCACATGCTAGAAAGAAAAAATACCATGTGATGTTGCTCATATATATGACATTACTTCCCCTTTCTTCCTTCGCCGCACACTAATCCTGCTTCTTGGTCTTGGACGCTCCAGCAGTGCTAGACTCGCCTGTCTCTGTCGCAGCCCTCGTCTTAGGATCGACAGGAGGAGCAGGGAGGGCAAGATCATCGGGGAGTTCCTCGATTCTCTGATCGGGATCGACGTCTGCGCCTGCTGTCTCCTGGGCGAGACGGACCTCGCGGCCGCGCTTGTGGCAGTACCAGAGGACAAACATGAGCACTGGGATCAGAGTTAGTATTTACTCAATGAAGTAAGGGAGGCGCAAAGAAAAAGGGGGCGAAAAACTTACAGAAAAGTGCGATACTCCAGAGAACATTGACACCCAAAAAGGCAGGCCAACGAGTCTGCAGGGCATTGACGATAGCCCTGAGCATGCCCACGAGGGCACCAGGCTTAGTGACGAGCTCGAGCAAGTTCTTGGGCATGAAGAGGCTCTTAGCCGCATCCTTGACGCCCACGCCGTCGACTGACGCCTCGAGACCCTGGCTCTTTGCAGCGGCGGCGAGCAGCTCGGGCGCAATGGTGGCGGTGAGCTTCTCGGGGAGCTGGGTGACGAGCTTCTTCATGGAGGAGGGGAGCTTCTCGAAGCCGCGGTTGATAGCGCCGTCCGGGTCGCTGATGAGCTTGACCAGGTCGTCGTAGGCTGTTGGGACGCCGTTGGCCAGATCCTTGAAGACCTGGGTGAAGCGGCGGAGGAGGGCGGCCGACTCGTCCGACATGGAGACGACCTTGTTGTTCTGGGCTGTGAGGTTCATGCGGTCGAGGACGCGCTCGATGTCGCGCTCCTCGCGCTCGGCCTCGGCCTCGTCCTCGTCGGTCGTCGTGGCGTCGTTTGCCGAAGCAGCAGGGGGGGTGGTCACGGCTGCGTCGGACGGCTTGAGTGTCGGACCGTGGGTCTGCTTCGGCTTGCGCTGGAAGAGGCCGGTGAAGCGGTTGCCGGCGCTGCTGGTGGTGCTCTTCTCTCCCTCGTCGCTTGACTTGGTGGTGTCCTTGCCTTTGCCCTTGTCCTTGGACTTCTTGTCCTTCTTGTGCTTCTTCTTTTCGTCTTTGGCCTTGATGTCCGTTATGGACGATGCGTCAGACGGCCAGTCGATGTCTGGTACCTGGTTCGGCGAGGTGGTTGCACCAGGCGCATCCTCGGACAGGAGGCTCTCGAGGAACGATTCGTCTGATCGGTCTAGCACTGGTCTGCCGGGGGGCAAGGGCGGGGGGGTATCATCATCATCTTCGGTGGGTTTGATTCCATGACCGACAGGCTTCTTGGTTGTCGACGTCTGGTTTCCCGCTTCGTCGGCTGATGATGCTGTCGCCTCTTCTTCTTCCTCCTTGAGCTTTTTAGCCGCCCTGTGCTGCTTGATCTTTTTGACGGCAAAGTATTCGAGCATAGCTGTGGTTGTTGTTGTTGTTGGGGTATCAAGAAAAAAAAAACACTATTATATGAAATGAATAAGAAAGAAAAGAAAGATGATGAAAGGGGGTATCCAAGATTTGTTTTAATAAGAAAGAAAACTTGACGACAAAGAGGAACTTGGGACTCTCTTTTGTCCTTTTTCTATTCTATACTAATAGTAAGTTATTAATAGAGGGGCAGACATGGACAATGAAGGGGGGCCCTCCCTCCCCTCCGGCGGCTAATGTTGCCGTCATGGAAGCTCCTCAGCTAATCGATGTGTTTAGTGTGGCGCAATCTGATGGGGGAATCAAGTACAGCGCCGTACGAGTAGTACTCCGTAGATCTTGCACAGCCACGAATTTTATTATCGCGGGGGTTGTGATGTCATTAGCCACGATTTTTTAGATCTTGTGCTCCATACATTTTGTGGCGGTAAGGGTCCTTGTTCAGCTTGTTACTCGTTGACCCCAACCGCCCATTTCTTTCATCCCAAGGAATGTGTTCCGGTTTGGGTGCTACTCATGTGCCCCTCTTCATGTGAAAATTGACGGGAACGCTACATCGAATCATGGGGTATCTTCTTATATTACTCTTTTTGTTTTGTTTTTGTTATCCTGCCCAGTAGCGTATTGGCCTCGTTTTAATGTGACAGGGCTCCTTAATCCTCATCTTCACTCTTTGGCACAGCGTCTTCCTCCTCTTCATCACCATCGTCGTCGTCATCATCATCATCATCATCATCTGACACCCTTGATGCTGATGCTGCCGCCGCGTTTCCGGGGCGCCTCCGTCCCCTCTGAAACGCCTCCGTCTGGGTAACCGCGCGCTCGCCAACATATGCCGTGCCTGTCCAACCCTTCGTGCACCGCGGGCACTTACCACCGGGGTGCACGCGCCAGAAGGCATCTTGGCAGGTATCGTGCAGTCGAAAGACGCACGAAGGGTCCGCGCATCGTAGTCCGTACGTCAGGAGGTCCTTACAGGCGACGCAGAACTTGACGCGCTGCCACTCGTCCGCCTCGGCGTCCGGGTCGTTGTACGTCTCGACGAGCCAGGGACGCAGCTCCAGCAGTCCGCGTGGGGTGAGGCTGTAGAACTTCTCGCGGCTGCGCTCCAGCCACCCGCCGTCCACCAGGCTGGCCAGCACGTCCTCCACTTCGCCGTGCTTGAGACCCCTGTCTACTGCCGCTGCTCCTCCTGCTCCTGCTCCTGCCTCATTATCATCGTCCTGCGGGTTCTGCTGTGTGCTGTGTCGTTGGGAACTTGACGGTGCCGGTCGCGACAGCTTCATGGCCTGCATCTGCGTCAGGGCCATGACCTCCATCCGCGGCGTGTTGTACGTCTCGAACATGGCGTCGAGCAGGCGCTTGATGAAGGATAGCTCGTCTGGGCTGTACATCGTGGCCAGCTGTGTCTGGGGGTCCGACGTCGTGTTGACCAGCGCGTACACCCGCTTCTTAGTCCTCTGGTGCAGCGTCGTTCGGATGTCGTAGTCGAACAGCGACACGGCCTGGCGCGCAATGTCGATGTAGTCTTGGAAGTACTGCTCCGTCACGTCGGCGGCCGTATACTCGCGCACATCTTCTGGGTCTGCGCCGCCGGCGTCGGCTTCGAGAGCGCTCCATATCGCTGCAATCACCGGTCGGGCGTCGTCGTAGCTCATGGTGCCGCGAGCCAGCAAGCTCTGCACAAAGGCTCGATGGCCAGGCCCGTAGTTTGGATCTAGCAATTCCTCCATGGCGTCGGGAAGTAGAAGCAGGCTCCTCGGATGTTTTCGGGTGTATGAAGCAAAGATGATAACAAAGGAAAAGGAAATGGAGTGCGCGTATGTTCGGTTTGGCGTGAATGAGTGACTGTTGGATGCGAGGGGCGCGGTTTCGACGCGTCTCGGGCACTTTACGCCACTATCTGAGCATCTATGGTGGGGACTCAACAGCTGCAAGTGCCTGTAGTGTTGGCATCCATTACTCGTAGCATTGGCATGGCAGCAACAGCGATAGCAGATGTATCAGTGTAAATTCACATGGAATTTCTCTATTCTCTAAAAATGCATAACATATATAGTTGATGCAACCAAATATTATTCCTTTGAGTGTCAATTGAAGTCCTCCCTCAACCACATGCAGTTGCACAGGAAAGCTCGATGGAGCTCTGCTGACTCATCTTACCAAAATCCGTTGTCCAGCTTGCTTCAAGTCCTGGAACAAAAAGACATCCATCCATTCCCCTTGCATTCATCTCAGCCAGCGCAATACGAGCTATACACCGTCATTCTCATCTCATCTTGTCTTGCACCCTGAACGTTCATTTCTCGGGATACGTGGGTTGACGCTGGACCTGTGCGCCGAGGAGACGACGCTCAGCCTGGACGCGTGACGCGCATCAGAGAGCACACACTGTTTGAGCCACAGCAAGGAACCTCATCCAAGGGCTAGCCAATCCTTGTTCCCATCATCGGCGTCTATATAAGTCACATTTTCGTTGCAGGAATTTCCAACTCATAGCCAGCAGAGGAGAGAAGTTGCATGTGTCGTGGCTGTACCCTCTCCCGCCAAGGGAGTCACATGTACCATCACCAGGCGAAAACTGCATGAATAAAACAGCTCTCTCTGTTCAAAACCGGGGTAGATAAGACTGTTGAGAAGTCTTGTTGTCAGGGAGAAGGGGGGAGATCTCTCTTTGTTTTCTTCTTTCTAGTCTCCATCCCAATTGTGGTCATGACTTCGGAAACAAAAGATTTCGACGTAATTCGCGTCTGCCGCAGCGATGGTGCTGATTCGGGACCAGGCTACTGGCCTGCACCGACAACACCAGCACCCTCCAACGCGGCCAAGAAGGCGGTGACAGACAAGGTTCCCAGGGCAAAGCCTCAGATGGCACGGCTGTCCGAGGATGATGCTCGGTTCGTCGAGTGGAGGGTGAAGCTGGGGATATTGCTCAAGCAAGAGCTATCTCCCAATCCAGATGGTATGTTCAACTTCTTTTCCACTACTCTCTCATGGCTACATATATATATACATATACCCTTGAAAAGAAGGTCACAACGAATAAAAGGAAGAATAAGAAGACTAACAACACAAACAGAGGGAAACGCCTGGTACGTCCAATTCCCAAGGGGCTACTGGCTTTACGAGCGCTCCAAGCACCTCTGGGTATCGGGCTACCCCATCAAGGCCAAGCTGTTCAAGACACCGCAGGAGTTCGCCCTGCACCTGATCTGGCTCCTGTCCTCGTCGTCAGACTACAAGGACTGCTGCTGCGTGCACTGCAACCTACCCAGCCTACCTCGACAGTCATCCTCCACAGGCGAGGACACACCCATCCTGTCCACCAGGGAGTCACCCATCAAGCCTGAGACCAGCAAGTCCTCCAAGGTGACGCCCGTGCCCCTACCACCACAGATATCCGGGGCCAACACCCCCTCAGGATCGCCCGCACCACCGTCCTCGGCCGCCGTCCAGAGAGCAGCAGCAGCAGCACAGCAACGTTCCCAGGCATCCGCCTCACCAGCTCCCGCCCCAGCAGCCCCCGCGCAAGCACAGCAGCAGCAGCAGCAGCAGCAGCAGGGCGTCACCTGGGCTCTCAAATCCTCCTTGCTATTCCGCGTAGGCGAACTAGTATGGTACCGCAACGGCTCGACATGGAGACTAGGCGTGATATCAGCCAGCAACGCCAACGGCAACAACCACGAGCTGGTCCCCATTGGCCACGCAGCAGTGCAGCAGCGCAACGCAGCCAAGACAACAGAAGACATGCGACCATTCCTGGCATTCAGCGTCCCGCCCGTGGCCATGCCCGAGCTCAAGGATAAGCTCTTCGACCAGATCCCGTGGGAACCCATGTTCCAGCAAGTCGCAGCACCAGCGCCCGCACCACCCGCCGGTTCCCCAGCCGGAGCATCCAACAACAAGCGCGACCTCCTCGCCCTCGACGCATCCAAGATGGCCGCCCTGAAGATCGACTACTCCCACTCCCTGTGGTCTCCCATGTCCGAGGACCCCGTGGGCAAGACAGTCTCGTACTACGGGTGCTTCCTTGGCGCCGAGCGCGTCGAGATAGGCGACTGCCTCCGTCTCAAGTCGCTCCCCGCCGAGCTGGGTCCCGCCGCCGCCGCAGCCGGCGAGTCAGCCGTGCTAGGCGTAGGCGCCATCTTCACATCGGCCAACCTCCCCGGCGACGTCCTCTTCCGCGGCCACGCCTACATGCTCGTCCGACCAGACGGGAAGAATGCCCCGCTCGGCGCATCCCCCGTCCAGCCGGATAATCTGCCCATCGCTCTACGAGATGAAGTCAACTGGCGTAATTCTCTGAACAGCAGTGCCAATGGTGGAGCGTGGACTTGGGTCATGGTCAAGGATGGCGTCGTCCTGGGAGAGCAGTACATCCGGGGACGATTCTACCCCACGCACAGACTCATGCCTATCCTCGACATGGGGAGGTTCCAGAACGCAGTGAAGCTGGGCCAGCTGGATGATCAGGGTCAGCTGGCTCATCTGAATAATAGGATGGAGGGGGCTGGGAGGTATATAGGTAGGAGGGTGAATAGGCTGGACACAGTTGGAGGGTCTGTTCCTCGTGGATGCAGGTTGGCCATGGAGGGGCATGTTAGGGAGGATGGTTCTTGATTTTCAGTCTTTTTCTTCTTTTGTCGATTTCCATCATGTCTTTTTTGTCAAGTTGTCTTATATAGCTTTAGTTTGTCTTGTTGTACATATAAATCTATTCACTCACTGTAAGGGCAACGCTCCCCACGGGATATAGGACTACTAGAAGATGATATGGCAGAATGCAGTATACACCACTGCAACAAGGCCAATTCAAACGTGCACTTGCTACACACGCCATAAGAGATTGGAAGTGTCAGTTTACGTCACACATCGCTACAAGAATAGAACCGCCAATATACGTTGTATACACTATTGCAAGAGTACCATCACCGCATGAGTACATCACCACAAGAGCACTTCACCACATGAGCACATCGCCATAGGATCAAAATGTCAAACCCCCAGAATATAGTTATATTTTCGTTCAAAAAAGGAGGGGAAAAGGGTTGAAAAGTAGATAAGATCCAAAGAGAGTGATGAGTTATATGTTGCTTAGAGACTCGCCAAATCGCAAAAAAAGATTGCAAAAGCACCAAGAGGTTTTTTTGTCCCTTATTCGTTTCATTTTTTCCATTTCTGTCCCTGTCTGTCTCTCCCACTCCATCCTTTCTATCTGTTATTTCAGAAAAGAAAAGAAAAGACAAGGAGAGAAGAAGAGCAGAGAGAGAATAAAAGAACAAAAGAAAAGGACAAAAAAGTAAGAATGTAAATGGGGGGGGATATGCACTTTCCTATACATTATGTACAGGGAGAGAGATGTGTGAGAGAGATGAGAGGTCGAAAAGAGGTAGAGAGGTCAATTGGTCAAGAGAGGTTAAGAGGTCGTCAAGTCGCAGAAACACTGATAGCTTCCAACTTTTCAGCAAGAGACTTGACAACCTCAGGGTCAGGCTCGGGATCGACCTTGCGAGGTTTGGCGCGGGGAGAGTCGTCCGACTTTTCGACGCCGCACTTCTTGCATGGGGTGCCGTGGTCGGAATGGACGGGGTATAAGGTCTTGCAGTCGACGCATTCGTAGTGTGGGATGCTGTTGGGGCCGAATTCGTCTCCTGGGTATCCGAGGGGATATTTGTCCTTTTTGGAGCTGTGTTTGTTGTCAGTACATGTATATCAACCACAGAGGTAAATCAACCACACAAAGTAGTATATCAACCACAAAGGTAGTAGTAGTAGTAAATGACAAAAGAAAAAGGGGGGGTGGGGGACATACGGATCTCTAGGACAGTCTGTGCAACGCTTGTGGTTACACTTGGCGCACGTCTTATTACCAGAGGCAAAGATGGTCTCGCACTCATGGCAGGTACGTCTGACGCGCTGACGAGGTTTCTTGTAGACGAGGTCCTGGCCGCCATTCTTGCCGGGGCGGGTGAGGACGACGCGGTTGGCGGGCGCAGAGGCGGAGGCGTGGTCGGGGATGATGGGCGCATTCTCCCGGTTGGCCTTGATGATGGCGGCGCGCCTCTCGCGGCTGGCGATGACCTCGGCCTCGGACCGCTTGGGCGGGTAGCGCGCGCACTTTGTGCACCGGACGTGCTGGCAGTTGGGGCACTCCTTGGCCGAGGTGAAGCTGGCGTTGCAGACGTGGCAGGTGCGGCGGACGCGCATGCGGATGGGCTTGTCGACGCGGAGGACCGTCTCGCCAGGTCGGCTGTCCTGCTGCCACTCGGACGCCTTGATCTCCAGGCCGAAGCGCTCGCCCAGCTTCTTGGCCCGCTCCTCGAACAGCTCGGCCTTGGAGAGGCGGGACACGCCCGGCATGGAGGCGTAGTACTGCTGGTTGCGGGGCTTGGTGGTGACGGGGACGGGCTTGTTGGCGGCGGGAGTAGCGGCGCTGGAGCTGTTGGGATCAGAGAGTTAGTTAAACTGGTTCCTTCCTTCCTTCCTCTTCTTCTTCTTCTTCGTCTTCTTCTTCGTCTTCTTCTTCAACTTCTTTTTCATCTCTTTTTCTCTTCTTGATATCCTTCTTGACACCTCATTGTTCGATTGACATCATCACCCCCTTGATATTATAAACTTACGCCTTGGTTCCAGATGCGACACCATCATCCTTGCGCTTGGACGATCCCTCGCCTCGACGGAGAGCAGTCTTGGCCCGAGAGAGGAGCTTGGTCAGACTCTTGCGCTGCTGCTGCTTGTCCTCCTTGGTGGGCGTATCCTTGGCTGGAGTCGTCTCCTTGGCAGGTGTAGTAGCCTCTTTGGTGGCGGCGGGCGTGGCCGTGGCCTTGGCCGCAGCCTCGGGTCGAGAGCTCATTTTTTGTCGTTGCTTTAGGCGTAAATTTCAATCGATTTTGTGTGTCTGAGATGAGGTTTGTTGTTTTGCCGGTAGAGAGAAGAAAAGGTGATTGTATTCAGGACGGCATGAATGTCGTGCAAAGTAGGAAAGAGTTTCTTTGAAACGCGCAAACGGGGGTTGAGCGACAACAAGTGGATCCGGGCGGCGAGGGGGGGGGAAGCGATTGTGACGGGTACGAGTGACGAGACCCAGACAGTTGTGTGCTTGTGTACGGGGAGTAGTAGTACTCGTGTCTCGACAATGTCGGAAGAAACCAGGCGAAGAGGTCTCTATTTTTCTTCTCAAATCAGTTGAGAACTTTCGAACGGTGTTTATCGCTCTCTTGATTTCCTTTTCCACCTTGACAATGTAATCGAGAGAGAAGGGGGAGAGTGGAGGAGGAGAGAGAGAGAGAGAAACGTAGTATGGGTTTAGGCCCGAAAAAAAAAAAGAGGAGGTGGTTTGTTGGTCTTGGGAGACTTGGGGGTTGGCACACACACACACGCACACTGGTAATACTGGGTAGAGCCACAGAACAGAGGGAAAAGGAATATTTTTAGTGGGAAGGACCCGGGGAGGGGCTGAATTTTGACCAGATAGCCGGGTTGATGCTGGCCCGAGCCCAAAACAGGTCTTAGAGACTGGCTGCCACTGGATCCAGTAGTACCGTGCAGGTAGTTACTTGTAGACTAAATAACCGCCCTAGTGGTATCCGTATGGAGTCCCGGGAGTGGAGAGGGAAGGGGGGGG
>FYEV01001793.1:180639-205778 GCA_900188565.1 Geosmithia flava
GTGTGTGTGGGTGTGGGTGTGAGGGAGAAAAGGAGGAGGAGGAGGCGTTTGTTGGAAGTTGGAACCGATAGACTGGGATTTTGTCTCTGCAGTAAAAGTACGAGTACGAGTATTATATGATCTATTTATGATTGTATTTTCCCCTATTTCATGACATTTGATGAGTATTCCCCAAGGAGTACCAAATCATAAAGAATGTCACTTCTCTCAAGATGGGGAGGAACACGGAGACAACTCTCGGCTTTAATCACCCGGGGATGATGCGATTTTAAACTCTGTTTGCCAGTAGTAAGAGGGAGAACCTGAGAACCTGAGAACCTGAGAACCTGAGAACCTGAGAACCTGAGAGAGCCTGAGAGGAAATGGAAATGGTTCCGTCCAAGACTGTCCATACAGATCAGGTCGGGTGAATAGTGGACTTTCCGCCGTGGACTACGGAGTACTACCCAGGGCTCCAGTACGGAGTAGTAATGTTCAGTGGGGGCCAAGTCTCCATGGATCCATTGCTCCATTGCTCCATTGCTCCATAGATTACAAGTATTCATACAGCGGCCGACATTACGACGGGGGACCCGCGCTCTAGATATGTGCCGTGATTGCTCAATACAGGACTCAATACTACCTGTACCTGTAGGCTGTACCTGTAGCACAGGCGGTTAAGACTACGACGTACAAAATGCAACGTACAACGCCCAGCGGTAAACCGTAAAAGGATGTCATGACCTGTAATTTATAATGGGTTAAATAACAGAATACTCGTGCTACTCACACTCGACAGAATTCGAAATAAGATATCAATGCAACGCAGTCAACAAGTTGAGAATGTCACTTGTACGGATCCGCTCTGTGGGCGGGCAGGTATTTAGGCCTATTTATCAATTACTCCAGGCGCTAGTCATAGAAGGGACAACCACTGTACTCCTCCCCTGTCCCCCCCCCTACAGCGGACCCGATAGAGAGGATCCGACAGGTGGGAAGCTTTCTTAGGGCGGCACAGCCCGTCCGCAGAACCTCCAGGCTAGTCCTAGAGACCAAGGCGCTAAAGATGGACCTGTACCCAGCGCTCTGTCACCGTCCATCTGACCATCACGGGCAAGCGCTTCCACTGTCTCACACAGCACGCAATGAACTTGAACTCTCTCCATGTCCTCCCTCTATCTACCGAGTATGTCTTCTACACCTGTACTCCGTACTCCGGACGACTGATACTTACTAATGCTCATATGCTTTGGTTGCCTTCCATTTTTCCCCAATTCAACACCTTCATCTGTTAGACTTTTCCATATGACAACCTCACGCCCGTACACACGAATCTAGACAAACCGTGGCGGTCCTTGGCTCTCTCTCTCTCTACCCGCATTCAATACAACGTACTACTCATACTAAGTACGGAGTATTCGTACCAGGTACTCGTGCTCATCCATGCACCTCCCTCGTATATCCGATACTGGGTCTAGTCCATCAAACCATCATACCACCGCCCCCGTTACCCATCATCATACCACAGCGTGCCTGGTGGATTGCTAATCTGCAATAGAGTCATGCTATTATTCCCGTCCCGCACTTGTACCTGCGACCTGCAACGTTGCCTACTACTACCCATACTACTAGAACGCCCATAATCATCATCATCATCACCATGATTCCCGATCCAAAATACCGACCGGGCTGGTCCGATACCAAACCACCACTACGAGTTTGCTCGTACGTAGGTACGACATGCATACTTGCCTCCCATCTTGGCACGATTCGGCTGAGGCCAGAGTCAGTCAGGCCAGTCAGACATGGTCATTCACGCTGTCGGTACCATCCATCATGACCTATAACCGCAGGTGACAATCGATCAAGAGACAAGAAACAGCAATATTACGTACATCACTCCTGCAACCTCGTTCTACATACGACCAGCGGCTCTGCCCACTGTTGGACTGCGGATTGTCTACGAGTTCTCCGTACAGGCTACAGAAGACTGAACAGAGAGGACTGCAGAACTGCACTGCACTTCTCCCCACGACTCACATTCCTCATTCTGACTTGTCCGTACAGCGTCGTATTCTCCCTCCCCTCACTGTGAAGCGGTCACAGAACCCCCAACCAATCGTTGTCCTCGCCCCTCACATCTGCCCCCCCAGCTACCCAAGCCATCCTTTTGCATGAGCACGTTGCGTTGCGTTGCGTCAAAGGCGAGAGAAGGAGAAAACAAAAACGTTGCCACGAGAAATTGATTGAATCGTACGATGACGGCCCTTTTTTCCCCTTCTACTCAATATCCCCGACTCTCTTTTATGACTTATAGGTACACCAATGCCAATTGATACAGGCAGGACATGACGCGGATATAGTCCCGACTCCTTGGGACAATTGCATGACACGAGTACAGTGTCAGCCACCAAGAAAAAGTCACAGGAATGTTGTTGATTGACAATGACAGCCCAAGAGACTCAAGTTCCAGTGACACCGAGACAGAAAAGAGACCCAGGGAAGGGGAGAAGGAGAGACATAAAATACGCCCGCCACCTGCAGTCTGCAAAAAGAAAGAGAGAAAAAAAAACCCTTTGCCACGTCGTCAACCAACCATTCCACCCCCTCCCGCGTCTGCCGCTGCCTTGGTTTCCGTTCCCAGCTTCTCACAAGACACTCTCCTACCTCTCAGACACAACCTGTCCCCAAAAAAAAAAAAAAAAAACTGACCCAGGTGGCCGGTTACCAGTGACGACAACCCCCCCGGCAACGGGTATATGCACACGGACAAACCCGCAAGCCACACAACTCACCACAATGAACCCAGCCCGGGGGGTGTGTAGGTAGGTTGTTGTGTAGTAGTGGCCATGCAGCCATGTCGCAGAAAGGAACTTGTTGGCTGCAACCTGCAATGCCTGGCCCGTCGAGGAGGGGCAAGTCTACGGAGTACGGAGTAGAGAGGGGGGGGAATGACCTGCTTGATTGAAACGGCTGAGAACTTTTTAATTCTTTTTTTTTCTCTCTTAATCGGATTGATTTCCAGTAAGAAGTGCCGTGAGAGCTGGGAATATTCCCGGGCATCAATGCTTCTATCACCATACCCAATCTTCTTTTTTTTTATTCCTCTTGTGTAGAATGGGGTAATACTCCGTAAGACTCGGTACTCTATAGAGTCCGTACTCCGTAAACCGAATGTGTGATTGCGGAGTACGACGACGACGACGACGATACGAGCAGACGGAGTTATGTTGGTTGTCAATATCTCCCGTTCCGTGTATAGCACAGGTAGCATATGTGGGAAACTCGTACGAGTTGCTCCGGTGTACAAAGTCCAAGAATGTGTTTGCTATCTGCACTCCGCACCGAGGCCAATTAATACTACCACCTCTGCTATAAGACCACAACTCCAGGTAGAAGTCTAGCGGTGAGAAAGACAAACTTTTGCGACTACACGGTTACACAAGATGCAACATCTGTCACAAATATCAATTTTCCTTTCCTGGTAGTATGGTGGTGTATCGTGCAGATATAAATGATATAACATCTTTCGAGTCCTCCTTGACATCGTCATGGCTACTGACGCCGTCGTAGGTAGTTTAGGGTAGGTAAATCTCAAAAATCAGAGACGAAGATGGACAGCGTCAAAGTAAGCTCACCCTAAACCAAAGCCTGTCCCGGCTTTTTATCGGCAAATAGCAAGCCACAGGCGCGTAATGCTCGTAGCTTCTCCAGGTCGTCCGCGACGAAAGAGTCAGAACGCGCGAAAAAAAGTCATCTCTCACACACAACGACCACACAAAAGAGTCATCAGCGTTCCAACGAAACCGCCATCATCACTGTGCAAACCACACACTACACTCTCCTTCTTTCTTCTCCTTTCTTTCAAAAAAACCACAAACATCTTTCCCGTTCTCCCGTCTTTATACGACATACACACCCCCCCGCAAGACGTGAACTCGACATCTCCACACACGACTACGTCCCTCCCCAACTGTGCTGAGACCATTCCGCACAGTTCTGACCCCCCCGGCATTGGAACCCTGAACCCTTCGACTATATGCAACAAGTGCCCACCGAGTATTCCGAACAGAATCATCAACCAGGCAACTACTCGACCGACACCACCACCAGTCAACATGGCTCCTCACTGCTCCATGATGATGACGACCCCGCTCGCCGACTCGATGGCCCCGCGCAGCAGCAGCAGCAGTCTGACAGCTCCTCCTCTTCTGCTGTCGACAAGTCGTCTCCCAACGACAACGTCAACCCCGCTGTCGATGCTGGAGATCTGGACGAGAAGCTTCGAGGGCTGAGCCTGGACTCGTCGGTTCTTGCCAACGGTCATACTGCTAGTCATGATGGTGCTCCGACTCCCGGTCAGAGAATCGCCGACTACGAGAATGCTCTCACCCCGCCTACACCCAGGCAGGCGCTGGGGTTCAAGGTCATCAAGCGCTCTGACAACGCCCCCGGGGCTGTCAGCATCGAAGATTTCCCCAATGGTATGTCTTGTCTAAAACGGCGTGGTCCTTTGTGAGATTGATGAGGGAGGAGGGAGGATTCAGGTCTAACTTGCCACTGTGCTACAGAAATTTTGACATATGTCTTGTCCCACCTGCACCCCGACTCGCATGCTGCCGTGGCACTCGTCTCAAAGCGCTTCTACGCTCTCATGACCACCCCGCACGCCTGGCGCATGGCCTTCCTCCGCTACTTCCCCGCCCACCAGGTCCTCGAGTCCAAGCACGGTAAAGGTGCCGCCGGCATCTGGAAGGAGTCCACCACCGACGTCATCCGCTCCGAGACGCGCTACTTCCCCCGTCTCACGCCCCTCGCGACCTGGCGCAGCGAGTACCTTTTCCGTACCCGCCTCCTCCGCAGCCTCGAGCGGGGCAAGCCCGGCGGCGGCTCCGGAGGCATAGGCTCGTCTGGAACCCGCCAGTCTGGAAAGAAGGTCAGCGCCGTCCTGACGTACAACTCCAAGCTGCCATGGCTTGTCACAAACGTTCACGCCGTCTTCACCAACGGGAAGAAGCCCCCGCGTGCTATCCAGGGTGCCTCGGACCTGGGCGTCGCCACTGTTAGTGACCCGACCTCTGGAAAGGTGGAGAAGTGGGGTCTTCTCGACCCCGTCTCCTTCCCCCAGCTCGACGAGGTCATGCCGCATATCGTGCCCTACGGACTTGGCGAGGGACCCGTTGCTGTCCCCAATGTCATGGACGTCAGTCAGCCCTACGGCATGCTTGGTGGACAGGGTTTCCCCGGTGGCCGTGCCTTCTTCCGTGGAGCGACCGAGAACCACGGCCGCTACCTCGGTGTCGAGACGGACGCCGCCCGGCGCCATGCCGACATCCCTCGTGCCCCCGAGCTGATGGGAGGCATCTCCGCCGTGTGGATGGCCAAGTCGTCTGCTGTGCCTGCCACCACGCACACCATGATTGGTATGCTGACCGGTTCCACGCTCGGTATCGTCACGGCCTACTCGCTCGGCTGGGACCCCAGCAGCGCCCGGTCCAGCGGCGACATGACGGCGCAGTGGGCCCTCAGCCCCGGCGTCCCCATCATCACGCTCAAGGTGAACGACAACTACAGCGTTCGTCGCAGGTCGACTGCCAGGGTGCTGGCCGTCGCGCTCAATGCCCTCGGCGAGGTCTTCTACCTGACCCAGCCGCCTGTCACCGTGTCCACCAACGCCAGGAGCGAGGACCTCGTCAAGGACGCCTGGCTGGCTGGTCGGACTACGTCCTGGCATCTCCTGGAGGGCACTCGCCGCGTGGCTCGTCCCGACTCTCGTGATGCCAACGCCGTCCGCGGCACGTACTCCCCCAGATCGTCTCCCGATTCTATGAAGCTCAGCATGGACCAGAAAATTGCTGAGGCCAGGGAGATCGAGGACTTCTTCCAAAACACGCCCTCGTACTTTACCAAGGTCTGCCAGGGCTGGGACATGCGTCGGCGGCTCGAGGTCGACTTTGCCAATGATGACGGCAACGGTGCCGGCGAGGCAGTCTTCGTTATTGACTGCGGCATGGCCGAGGGTCGCCCGGCTTGTGTCCAGCGATTCACGAGGTCCAAGGTGGCTGTTTCGCAAGAAGAACCGGAGGTGGCTGAGAAGCCTGAGATACCTGAGGTACCTGAGAAGCCTGGGAAACCCGAAGAAGTCCCGCCGCCTTCGTTGTTTGGTCGCTCCGACAGCGAGCCAGTCATGCCCATTAAGACGCTCGAGACGCAGTCCCCCGCGTCGCCACCCCCCACGCCGGCTTCGCCTCCCACAGGCGGTCCCGTGGTCCAGGACGACTGGGCCTGCCACACGATGCAACTCAAGGGCCATGCCGAGGCCACCATCTCTGCCAGCGCACTCGACTGCTCCTCTCAGTCGTGCACCACGCTGTCGGAGGACTCTCTGCACGTGGCTGGCGAGGTGGGTGACTCTGCGCAACGGGGACCCGCGGAGATTCCCGGTCGCCGAGCCAGATTCTTGGTTATCGGAACCAAGAGTGGTGCCATGCTCGCGTGGAATGCCCGCGAGAAGGCCAAGGCCTCGGACGAGATCCAGCCAGTGCGCATCATCCAGACGGACTCACCCGAGGTGTCGTCCGTGGCTGCCACGGCGCTGTACCTCGTCCACGGCGGGAGCGACGGCCTCGTCCAGGCGTGGGAGCCACTGGCATCGACACGCGACGCCGTCAGGACGCTCAACGCACGGTCCAACGGGCGCGTGCCGCGACACATGACGACGATGAACCCTGCGCTAGGCGAGGCCAACTACTCTGCCGCGGGGGCCATCTACCTAGACCCCGACGCGACTGTGCTCCGCGGCATCGTGTCGTTTGGCGCCCTGATGCGCTACTGGACGTACAGCTCCACGGCGCACCCGGCGGGCCGCAAGCGCCGCACGCGCCACCACACGGACGTGCACGGACGCATCGGCAGCCGTCGCCAGGGCGGCACGAGCTCCCGGTACATTGCGGCCGAGGAGGCCGAGCTCCGTCGGGAGGACGAGCAGACGGTGCGCGAGCAGACGAGGCTGCGGAAGCGGTTTGGCGACATGGGCGACCTGACGGAGGAGGAGGCGGTGCTGTACGCGCAGATGGTGTCCGAGGAGGCCTTTAGCGTGGAGGAGGAGCAGAGGCGCGCCAGCACGAGCGACTCTGCTACCAGCACTGGAACGGGATCCGTCTCTGCTTCGGGCTCTGTCAGCGATGTCAGCGATGTCACTACCGTCGAGGTTGCTGCCGAGGTGGCTCCCGAGGTGGTGGCTACTGAGCGTGTTGGTACACTTCCCGCCGATGAGAATGACCACGTCATAGAGGGAGAGTCAGAGTACGAGCAGCAGATTCAGCAGGCCATTCGACTCTCTCTACTCGAAGGTGTTCAGGAAGGGTCGGGGAATGACAATGGCGATGACTTTGGTTTTGCCGTCAAGTACAAGGGGAAGAAGACGCCTGGCAAGAATGGTGGTGGTGCTTCTCACTCTGCTGACTCTCACCCTGCTTCTGCCCCTGCTGCTGGTGGTTCCGCTCTCGCTGGTTCCGCTTCTGGTACTCCCGATGTTCAAGATGATGATGAAGATCTGGCCATGGCTCTCAGTCTCAGTATGCAGGATCAGGAGCAGGGCTTTGAGCATGGGGATGGGCACGAGAATGGAGGATTCGAAGAGTATGAAGAGTTTCCACCTCTTGAGACGGAGGGTGTTGGCAAGGGTAAAGGAGTTGCTAGGTGGTGATGATCAGAGCAGATCAGACTGGTTTTGTTTTGTTTTTGGTTTGATGAGTGTCTAGAGTGGTGAAGGTGACCTGATGTTGAACTTTTAAGTCCTTGATCAGTGTTGTGTTCTGTGCGTTTTACTTTCTAGCGGCTTTTATAGCAGCGGATGTGGATGATGTGGTTTACACTCGTCACTTTTGTCTTTTGTTTCAGGAATCTTTAGAATAGTGTTTCTTCTTCTTTCAGTGGTCTTATTAAGACGGCTTAATACAATATTTTGCTTTTCTTTTCCTTTCTTTCTTTCCTTGAATTGTCGAGGTCAACAATGTTAATGTGCAGGTCTCAAGGTCTCTACATGTTCATGTTAACATCTTGTCATCAAGAGTAGTATATCGAGGGCAAGTCATGTACTACCAGTAGAGAACAAACATCTGCATCGTGATACTACTTCTCAATGAAGAGCACACCTTGTGACCTTGATGAAAAGCACATGTGACGATGGTACCAAGCATTGCCAAATATAAAACTTTTAAAAATAAGAACATCTTGTCCAATAGTCTAATACAATTAAAGAGAAGATCATAAATCGTGAGTGAAATCAACACCATACTAAACACCATACCCAATACAAAAACCAAAGCAGACCAGACCAAACACTCAGAAACAAACCAAAAACACCAGACCAGCCAACAGCAACAAATTAGGCAGAACCACACTACCAGCATCATCATCATCATCATCGCTGCCATTCACACTCCCGCTTCCACTCACACTACCCGTCTCAACAGCTCCACCGTCATCAACACCACTGGTAGCTTCGCCACCACCGACAGTCGTAGTAACAGCATCATCATCATCACCACCCTCGCCCCTCCCATCCGCCGCAATCAACGTCATACTACCGACCTGAACGCCATCCTCACCAATCGTGAGGACCTGTCCTCCCAAAGAGGTAGTCACAGCCTCGTCGGCCGTAGCATCACTCCCAATAGGGTACGTCACTCCACCGACAACCACGGCCGTAGAGCCAATCTGCGTGACTGATGCGCCTCCCACGATCTCGTGTTCCGTGCGCTCTGGTCTGACTGTCGGTCCGCCAAAGGTTGAGTTGTGAACTATCACGCCTTGGGGGCCGAAAGTCACAATGTCGTCGTTTATTTTTGTGGTCGATGTCTGATCGGGATCAGAAGATATAGTTTGACCAGAAGATATAGTTTGACCAGAAGATAATGTTTGATCATGGGAACCAAGGGAGGAAGGAGAATAGGTGATTGTCTTGGAGTGGACGATGAAAACCGTCTGACCGACAAAAGTCGCCAGTTCACCACCTGCGACTAATACGTGCGTCGGCTCGACAGACCACGTCATCGTGCTCGAGGAGCCGACGACCACTGTGCCCGGGGCGATGGACACGTGCTGACCGGATATCATGCTCGTGGTGCCGTCGGGCGGGACGGTCATCTTGTGTCCGTTGGCGATGTCCACGACTGATCCCGAGGCAGATACGTGCACGCCGTTGACCACGCTTGTAGTGGGTGTTGCCACGGGTGGCTGTGGGGGAGAAGGTTTGGTGATTGTTGCACCTGCGCCCACCACGGCAGTCGGGTTCACGGTGAATACCTCTTTTGACCCGCTGCCACCACTACCACTGCTGCCACTGCTGCCACTGCTGCCACTGCTGCCACTGTCACTGCTGCCGTAGTTGCTGCCGCCGTTGCCGCTGCCACTGCCACTGCTGCCACTGCCGGCGTCTACAGTAACAGTCGTGGTTTGCCCGGCAGAGAGGTGATTGTACGTCTTGCCAGCAATGACGACGTATGTGCTCCCTGCTGTGATGGCGTAGCTAGGCTTGGCCGTTGGCTTAGCCGTTGGTCTGGCCTTGGTGTGGCCGCCATCATCGGGAAGGGCAGATTTGTGCACGCCAGGGTTGGGGATGGGATTCTCATGTATGCCCGAGTAGTCCGGCGTAGGACCGGGAGAGTACACGACCGAGGGGTTCTTGTCGGTGGTGATAAAGGTGAATGTGTAGTGGGGGATGGTGGTGCCCAGGGTTTCGGAGCTGGTGGCGAAGGCAGGCTCGGTGCTGGACCACTGCCCGGAGGGGCTGGGCGCGGGAACAGGGGTGGCGGAGAGGTTTGGGGGCTCTCCGGATAGTTTCCGCGTCCAGCAGTAGGACTTTGTGCTGAGGGTGGGATAGGGGGCCGTGTAGTTGGATGGGTCGCCGTAGAAGGTGGTGGTGGCCGTGTGTGTGACTATGACGGTGGTCGAGGGACGACTGTCGTCGGGGGGAATGCAGTTTGACTCTGATGATGAAGAGGTGCGGGACACGGGAGGGGTCCCAAAGCGTATTGTGCTGGTCGTGGGCGTGACGAGCGGTGTCGAGTGGTTTGTGTATGATGGTTTGTCCCCGGGTGTCAGGGGAGGTCTGGGTGTGAAGACGGGGACGTTCGGAGGAGAGTATCCTGGAACGGATATGGCGTTGCGGTTCGACAGGTCTGAAGGACTTGTTAGTCTACTCCTTTCTTCATTTTGGGGGGTTGTCTGTGTTTGTGCGTCAATTTACCCCTTGGTACAGCTGCCGATGCTGGCACGGCAGCGGCAGAGAGAAGCGCGAGGCTCAGAGTCTTCATGGTGGCGATGAAAACGAGTGACGATGTGTGTATGTGCGTGTAGAGCAAAGAGCTTACTCTAGATGTTGCAGGACAAGAAAGGATTCCAAGGACTGTAAGAAAAAGACATCAAATAAAGCCCATGGTCAACTCGAAGTTGATGTAATGAATGTCCCGACGGGCTGGCATATAACCGGGATCTGTGCGTGAGGCGCATAAAAGTCGTGTGTGTATATGCGTGTATGCGGGCAGATGAGGGACTCCAAGTCTAGACCAACGAGAGACAGATCCGAGACAATTGGGGAGACAGTCAGAGAGTAGGAGAGTCAGACAATGACATGGCAAGTGTGTAAGGGTCAAAGGGATGTGGAATGCGGAATCCGGGATGGAGACGCGATGGGGGGAAAAAAAGCGAAAGCCGCCGCCTCGTGCTAGGCTGTTGGTAGATTGGTGAGACTCTCAAAAAGTCTCGTGGGCTGTTGTGGCCCGTGGCAGGTCCCGACCCTGCAGATGATCCTTGAATGGACCCCTGGTCAACTACTAGTTGGGGGCGAGTGGGGATAGCGGGCCCTGACGATCTCGAATTGTCAATTGAAAATTCAGAAATGATTTGAGGCTGTTAGGGACCTCGTTTCGTTTTGAGATCAGGGGGGAAAAACAAATATGAACAAGATTGCAGACTAATATCACGGCTCTCGTCTCATCACCTCTAGTCCAAGACGAGGAGTAAGAGTCAAGCAAGGTAAGCCTGAATTCTGGTCAGCCCAGATAGGAGAATTTGCCGTTGGTTGTCAATTTGTATGCACGGGGGAGGCACAAGGGGAGAGAGGGAGTAGAGCAATGGTGTCCGTATGGCTCCCAGGCTCTCGGCTAATACCATGATATATCCATATCCATGTTTTGGCCGATGCCAAGGTTGCTAGTTTTTTTTTTCCTCCCTCTTCTCTTTTTCCTCCAGTGAAATTGCGAGGCGCACGCGCATAATGGCGGCCATTGGGCTGAGCGGAGTCTGACAGGATACAGGTACGCATGGTACGGAGTAGGCGCATTGTGGAGGCAATACGAGCGGGATACACTGAGGAATCGTAATTGATGCAGAGCACAGCAATGCCAAGTTCGTGTATAGTCTGCGAGTAGCTCTACCGGCCGTTGGGGACAGCCAACTGGAGACACATAAGTCTGCGCCTAGTAATGCTCGTATAAGATGGAAGATTACTTGCATAGGCCGTACAAGTAGCTAGTTTGTGTGAGGTGAGCGCGCCTATCTATGCGGCGGGGCGATTATTACTTTCTGGAGTAAATCGTACACTTGTACGGAGTACGGAGTACAAGACTGTGAGACTGCTCATGGCCAAGACCATTGGCCAGAGTCTGTAGCCTTAGCAGGGCTGACAAGACTCGAAGGATTGATGGACACATGGTTGATCTGTTCGATACTCGTACTCTGAGTCGTCGTAATACTCCGCAACGGTCGCTGACAGGATCAGATCCCAATTACGAGAGTTACACCAACCGAAGGCGTCTCTTATTTTGGGGGCCACAGCATGGCTTGGTCCGGCCCGTATCATGTGCGACTGATTGACGAATATTAGCAATGGGCTTGGACTGTACTCTCTACCAGCGAGCATATACGATGATGGCTGATGCCGCTCCGAACCTTGAAATCATCAATACGGGCCGACTGTCCACACCAACGGGGCACACCGACCAGGCGAGTCTGAGTGTTGTTCCTATTCCCTTGGATCTTGTTGGTTCGATCCCATTGCTGACCATGACGTTCAAACACCCCTCCACCGAATGCTCCAGCCTCCCCACCAATATACGGCAGTCGAACCTGCCGATCAGATGTTTCTTTGCACGGAGTACTACTTTAAATGTCCGTGATTCGCAATTGGAGCCATCAGCCGCCGCCGCCCGTCATCAAAGTCCTTTGCGTGTGCGGCACAGCATTCGGGTTCTGTAGAGCAGCATCATGGTTCCTGGTTCCTGTTGGTTACTACATCTCCGAGTCATCTCGCCTCATGCGTCGTCAGCTTTCAATGCCAAGTCTCCACGTGGCAGGTGAGAGAGAGAGAGAGAGTGAGAGAAAGAGGGACAGTTTCACTTGATCCTACCGTTTTGTGTCGTAATGATACCTGTACGAGCATGGTTGTAGTCTTGGATGCTTGGCTCAAAATCTAAATCAAAAGGTAGTAATACGGGGCATCTCCAAGACAGAGAACCCGCGGTGTTGGCTGGGGATTCCACTGGCACTTGGTACTAGCCTACTAGGCAAGAGGATGTGACTTTTACTGGTACATGTATGCACTCGTGTTGGAGAGGATGCTGACGGTGATGATTATGATGGTGAGACGATTACGAGAAACATGCTTCTTCCCTTGATAACGCGGCAGGTACGAACTGCAGGGCTCCTTCCTGCCGGCCGTCATTCTCTTGGCCCTCTTGAGTGGTTCATTGGCGACAGCCGCGAGGCAGAGACGACATGGGCAGGCAGGAGCGACCGGGCCATTGCCTGTCCACTGCGGTGGCCTGTGACCTGTACGAGTAGGCTGCAGATGGCTTTATGCCCCCGCCTGCTGGGCCTCTAGCCTAGGCCCTAGAGCTCCCTCCCTTTAACGGGTTATGCCAGGCCAAGCCTGTTGTACACCGCTAATGCTCTAGCTCGGCCTCTGCCCATGCTTTACTGGCCTGCCCATGCCCCCCTCTGCCAAGTTGTCAACCTTGTCGATATTAATTCATCTGTCAAACCCTGTCGACGTGAACGTCTCTCACCGTTATGAAGGCTACGAGTTACCTGCAAACACTAAAAAGAAGGAAATGAGGGGTTCATGGAGAGATGATGAGTGTGGAATCAAGATGCACGTCTCTGGACTCTACGAGCATAGGAAGAGTCCACGGTGTAATATATCTGTAGTACATGTACATTCACATGGAGTATTGCAGCGTAGTATCCGTAGTGCTACTACAGGTAACTACCGCTAGTAACGATATCCATCAATCGAGATGATTCGATGGTGCCTTGGTTCATTGCCAATTGCTCCGAAATGCCTGAGGCTCACATTCGATCATGTCCTGGTGCTCTTGTTCTTGAAGTATTACTGCTACTACGGAGTGCTACCTATACTCCGTACAGATAATAGTGAGCAATATTACACTGGAATACCTGCGACTGCCTCTGACTGCTACTAGACACTCAAACACTGCTGTCGTAATATAGAGTAACATTGCTAGTAGGCAGTAGCCGGAATGTTCCCCCCTGACCTGCACCTTCCCCGACTTCTCGAATGCCAAGGCGAGCCTCGAACCATTTGCAGGACACATTCTTCACCAGGTCACACACACAGATAAATGTATCTGTACAGAGTACACACATACACACACACACACAGCGAGAGAGAAAGAGAGAGAAAAAAAGAAGCTCAATGTTGTTTCGGAAGTGGGGGAAAGAAAAGGGTCTTGTGGGACCGGACACCACGGAGTACCATTCAGACGTGGTATGGCGGCGGTATGTCCAGGTGGTCCTAGTAAGGTACTCTGTACTAGTAATATACGTACGGAGTATTACCTGTATGCTGCAACTTGTGTGCAGCCTAACAAAGGGGCCTCCAGTACGGACTAATATATGCGACGGCGAGGAGTCAGTTTGGCGTGCATACAGCTGTACTCTACTCGTGTACTCATACTCGTAGTAATACTTCAATGTCATGAGCGTCTTTTCTCTGTTCACTCTCTGTGTCGTGTCCGAGTCCTCGGTGATTCATCCCCCCTCCCCCTCACTCTTCTACACGTACGAGTACAGTAAAGAATCACCATCTGCCTCTCTCTATCTGTGATAACATTGAAGTTTTCTACACATGCACTAGCAATGCCCAATAGTGCCAACAGTAAAAAAGACTAAAAAGAAAAGATTGGATAGCGTTTTATCTTGGTTCCATCTAAACAAATCTCTCTCTCTTCGCTAGTACTACCAGCACTACCAGCACTACCAGCACTAGCAAAAGTAGATGTACCCTCTTTGCCTCCCTGGCCCCATCTCCTTAACAGACTCGGCACTGCCGATCCAAACACCAGAAACCAGCAAGACCCAGACTCCCCCCTGTCATTCTTGGCACGAGACCCCCATTAGAGGATCCGGAGGACCCAGAGTAGTACCGGGTACATGCACCAGAGAGTACCGTACCAAGGACCCCTTCTAGTTTTTCTTTACCACGCGCGTGTCGTGAGATGGGTGGCAGAACTGGCAGTGGCAGACAGGTTTACGGAGTAACCCATCTCTCTTTTTCCTCTCCCTCTTCCCCATAATTCCCCATGTGCTGTCGACTACGGACTACCGCAGTAAGACCGTCTCTTGTTGCCTCTTTACTCGTACCTATACAATCACTATTACTCCGTTGGTTCCTTCCACTACTTCTCCCGAATCATCACCACTCTCCCACTTCCCTACCCTTGCTGCTTCGACTCCTCCTCCCCCTCTCTTTCTCGAAAACAACAACTCCCCCCCATGACGACGGGAAACAATCGCCGAACCGATCAAAACTTGTTTATATACGACAACATAACTGTGGCATTGTCGCGAATGAACATCAAGGCATGATCGCCGCCCCGCCTGCTTGTGCCTCCCACCGGGCGCCATGATGCCTTCACCATCTTCCCTCGCGCTCGCCGCCGCCGTCGCCGCCTTCACAATCGTCTCTCCTGCTCTATCGGCAAGCCATCAACGTCAAGCCGTTCCCTTACCGACGGGATCATGGTTCGTTTTTTGCCTTGTTTCTTTCCCCTAGCGCTCTCGACCGCGAGAATATGCATTGTTGCTAACAAAACCACTTTACGCGTCACAGGGCTGGAATTGATGGAAACTGGTCGACTGTCGAGCTCTTGATCGGATCGGAACATCAGCCTGTCAATGTCCTCGTGAGCACGGCCTTGTCTGAGTTCTGGGTCGTTGGTACCGGAGGATGCACTGATGGTATGTGTCTATATTCACACAGGGGAGAGAGGACAGGAAGAAGAGAGAGAGGGAGAGAGCAGGGACAGACGAGAATGAGAATGTGCGGCTGACATTGTATATCTCATAGACGAACCTCGATGCGCATCCCATCGCGGACAATTATTCGACCCCTCGGAATCGAGTCGCTGGGATCCCCTCCACATCTGGCAGCTCTCCCTGCAGTATCTCGGCATCAATGCCAACGGCAACTACGGACTGGACACGGCTTATATCCAGAGCGACATCCTGGATGGCCAGGAATTCGCTTTAAAGGAGACGCTCATCGCCGCCATCAACACGACCGATCCCTACCTTGGGCTGCTAGGACTCGGCATCAACCAGGCCAGCTTTGGTCAAGATGTCACCACGACGCCACTCATCTCGGCTGTCGAGGAATCAAAACTCATCCCCAGCTACAGCTATGGCTTTACAGCCGGCGCGCACTACCGTACGCTCTCTCTTCTTTTACTTTCCATCTCATCCCGTTCTTTGACTAACTTTGTTGTTCGCAGGGAATACTCCGGCATCTGTTACTCTGGGCGGATACGATTCGGCAAGATTCGTCGACCACAATGTAGACTTCATCACGACGGTCGACGACAACCTGGCGCGCACCCTAGTCCGAGGCATCGAGCTCCGAAAGGGCACCAACGACTCGCAACCAGCCACCAACACATCCATCCTGCACTTCAGCAACGCCTTCACCGCCCTGGTCGACACGTCGACGCCTTTCCTGTGGTTCCCCAACTCCGTCTGCGATAACTTCTCCGACGCGCTTGGCCTGACCTGGAACGAGACCCTCGACGTGTACACTATCACCGACGACCAGTACGCCGAGTACATGAGGCCCGACTCGCACAACTTCACCTTCACCATATCCGCCGCCAGCAACCACGACAGCCTCGGCGACCCGTTGGACACGGCCGGCGTCGTCAACATCACCCTCCCCATCCGCGCCTTCATCAGCACCCTCCAGTACCCGTACAAGGACGAAATCATTAAATACGGAGACCCGGCCATCCCCTTCTTCTCGCTGCGAAAGACGGGCCTGGACTCGACCATCGTCATCGGCCGGTCCTTCTTCCAGGAAGCCTACATGCTGACCAAGTACACCGAGGGCACCTTCTCCATCCACCAGGCCCTGTTCCCCGACAACCCAATAGACGACGCCCAGATCATCACCCACAACGACGGGTCCACCGATGACCTAGACTCCAACTCTGGCAAGAAGCTGAGCGGTGGTGCCATCGCGGGTATCGTCGTCGGTGCCTTCTTCGGGCTGGCCATACTCCTCGTACTAGCATGGTGGTTCTGGCGTCGTCGCCGTCGTCAGCAAGCGGCAGATGCTGCTGCCGCAGCCGGTGGCGACGACGTCACCTCGGGCGCCGACGACAAGAAGTCCGTCCTCTCGAGCAAGGTGCGCAACTCACCCATAGGTCGTGTCCTTGGCATCTTCAGTCGACGCATGCGACCCACCGCGGCAGGCGACATTGAAAAGAAGGAGAAGAGCATCCCCGAGGCGCCAGAGCACAATCAGATCTACGAGATGCCAGCCCCCCTACCGCCCGTCGAACTCGACGCCAACGGCAGACACGATGACATGGCCGAAGACGACGGCACCGCCTTCGGACTCGACGAGCAGCAGAACCAGAGCGCCTACGAACGCGCCCGCATAAGGATGGACAGACAGCTGGCTGGTCCTGTACCGGAGTACTCGCCCCCTCAAGACGGGACAGACGTGCTGATTGAGAAGACCAAGGCCGATATGGAACGGTCCAACTCTCAGTCGCAGCCACAACCACTGCGTGCCCGCTCATCTACCGCCGGATCCGCCATCTCTCCCGTCAGCCCAGCTGATGCCGAGAGCCACTGGGCCTCGCACGGGAACAACACGACCTCGTCATCAGGATACGTCCAGTCCGAGCCGTCGAGTGTCTTCACATCCACAAACACCCCCACTAGCACTCTGGATCTGCCGACGTCATCATCGCAGATGCAGAGGAGACCGATTGATACGTCGAAAGTGCTGTATCTAGGTCCCCTGCCAGAAAACAATTTTTCTACGGGAGACAATGGCCCTACGTCTGCTCAACAAGATCAAGATGAGGATGCTCAGCATCTTCAACAACAACAACAACAACAACAACATACAACACAAGACGATGAACAAAATCACCGTCGATCATCGATGAATACCCTCGGAAGCAACTTTACCGAAGAAGAGAGGGAGCGCATGGAGCAGTGGGTTGCTGCTGCGGGCGGACAGCCTGCTTCGGGCTCGTACGATGCAGCTTCACGTGTGGAGGAGCAGCACCAGCAGAGGTCGGAACCTGTTGAGATGATTCATGTTCCGCAGCCTGCTGAAAGGAGATATAGTTGGGAAGAGGGGACTTAGTCTTTTCTATTCCTCTTTTCTTCTTCTCTTCTTTTCTTCTCTCCCACTTTTCTCTTCTTTCTCATCACTTTTTTTCCCCTTCACCTCCCTCTTCTATTATTCTTCCTTCTTCTCTTCTTTTCTTCTCTCCCACTTTTCTCTTCTTTCTCATCACTTTTTTTCCCCTTCACCTCCCTCTTCTATTATTCTTCCTTCTTCTCTTCTTTTCTTTTCCTTTTGACATTGGAGTTAATCTTTCTTCTTTCGATATGGGATCTGATCTCTACAAGACATGTTTTCAGGAGTTGGTCATTGAAAAAAGGGTCTTTGACTTATTTAGCGATAGCGTTTTTATTTTATTTTATGGGATCTAAACGGGTTTGATTTTCTGGGATATATATATACGGGATTGGCAAGGAGTTTTCATCTCTTTACTCTGAATATAACAGTATATACTTTTACTATTGGTCCTCATTTTTTCCAAGATTCTCGCAAAGGTTCTCGTTCTTTTGGATGTCGTGGATGTGATATTGTACAGAATAATCAGATTTCTGTTGTGAGTGCGATTGTAAAGGGTATAACTTCTCGGTATATGGTGCTGACTGAAGATGGCTACGTCTATATGACTGTATACATGTATGGTAACACCCCTACCAAATCTCCTGCCACCATGTCAAAGAGGCCAACTTCTCCTCCCTAGCATCAACCTCACCAGCCGCCGCACCAAACCTATACGGCTCAAACACCGCATCCTTGCAAGCATCAGCCATCTTTGTCGAACCACCGCACACAGCAAAGATGGCATCCTGCCCAATCATATCGGCGACGAGACGGGCTTCTTGGCGGACGAGCTGCTGGACATAGACCTTCTGAGGCTGATCGCGAGAAAAAGCCGTAAAGACGCGGAGAAGACCTCTCCTCGACAGATCCTCCCACTCTTCCTGGAAGAAGTAATCTGTCTGTCTGCTGCGATTGCCGAAGAAGAGGACCATTGGCGGTGGCGGTGATGAGGCGCCATCGTGGTTGTAATGAGATAGTCGTTCCTGCACGAGGGAGCGGATGGGGGCTATTCCCGTGCCTGTCACCATGGCTACAAGTGGTCTCTTGGCGTTGGCGAGACCGTGAATAGGTGTGAGGACGGATTTCCGTGCGACACGTAGGGGGGATGGGGGTGACAGGGATGCCAGGTAGCGTGAGCATAGACCCTGACGGGGACGGCGGAGGACGGTACGATAGCGTACTAGGGCGACGATGAGGTCGATGCGGACCGACGGGGAAGGAGAGGTTACACCGTTTGTGGTGGGGTTCGAAGAGTCCGCGTAGCTGGCGATGCTGAAGTCGCGACCACGCATGACGGGAAAGACGTCGAGGAGACGATCGGCGGGCAGACGGACGGAGTGGAACTCGTCGAGGACCTCGAGGATGGTGCGTCGCGACCGGGTAGCATAGTCAAAGTACTCGTCTACGTACTCGTCGCGGGAGAACTCGATCAGACGGTCGCGCTGGTACGGGTCTGTGGCGAAGTAGGACAGGTTGCGCAGGAAGGAGCGTCGGGGCACGGCGGTGATGTCGATGTTCTCCAGGAGCAAGGTGCGCAGGGTGCACGGCTGAGCGGGGTGCAGGTCCCGAGGGAGGGAGGACAGGAGGGACAGGTCCAGGTGGCGGTCTGCCTGGTCGGTCCAGCCGAGGAGGTTGATGAGTCTGTCTACGTCGTCGGGGAAGTTGCGCGGGTAGATTGTCAGACAGTCGCCTGGGTTGCAGGTGATGGGGTGGACGGAGGAAGAAGTAGAAGATGGGATGTCGAATGATACTAGACGGACGTCTTGCCAGTGCGTGTCTGGGGTGAGGCGTCTGTTGCAGATCATTGTGGCGTCGTGGCCGGATGGTAGGGGGAGCGGACGGGACGATGGGGACCCCGTGAGGAGTGGTGAGGTGTCGGTTTGGACTGTGGCGCCGGGACCGTCTTGTAGTCCGTCTAGGGCGGGGGATAGGGGCCATCGCGGTGGGAGGAGGACGTCGTCTGGGATCACGGTCAGACCTTCTGGGAGGGGGTTGAGCTCCAGGAGACGCTTTGTCAGGCCTTTTGTCCATGTTGAGAAGAGGTTTTCGATTCTAGGGGGAGGGAGGTTAGTTGGGATGGAGGAGTGAAGGGGCTTTGGTGTTGGGGTTGGGGTTGGAGAGTTTATATACCCGTCTTCGAATTGTTCGTCTGCTTCGTATGAGTCGTAAAAGGGACTGGCTCCCAGTTGTTCTAGACGACGGATGAGTTTGCGGGCTGCCCAGTTGAATCTAGGTCTGGGTGTTAGTTTGTGACGGGGTGGTATATGTGTTGGGTATATGTATGTGTATGAAGATGTGTATGAAGATGCAAGTGAATATAGATGTTGGAATGTGCGCACTTGACATATGTGCTATCTCCTAGACCGAAACACGTATACCGGAGTTGGCTGAGACAACCCGGTGGTAGCTTCTTTCGTAGAAGTTTGCGCCAGAAGAGGAGGGAGTTGTGAGGCATGTCTCCTTGACCTGTGGTTGATATGACGAATATGACGAGAGCATGGTCGAGGAGGGCACTCTGTATGTGTGTGTTAGTATGGGAACTGCTCTCTCTCTCTCTCTCCCTCTCCCTCTCTCTTTCCCTCCCTCTCTGTGTATGGTCGTCTGCGTCTCCTTGAGGACACTCACCAAATCAATGGCATCAAGCTCGTCAACTCGGTTCGTCAGATGAAGCCTTGTACATAGTCTACCAAGCTCCTCTGCTATATCCTGGGAGTTACCCGTCTCGGAGCCATAGACGACGAGGACGCTCCGGGCGGGCCGGGTCATGATGATTGGTTGTTGGATGGTATGGTATGATTCGTCATTAACGACTTGTATGAGTTGAGCGAGTGAGTGAGTGCATTAGATGTGGTGATGTGTTGTTGATTTTTTTTCACCCTTTACTCTATGAGTATTACTTGGGGTCCGATGACGGATGATGGAGGGGGTGGGGTGGTGTTTCTCTTTTTTTTTCCTTTGGTGGTGGTGGTCAGTAATTCTAGCGTCTTCCCCTCCATTGTTTAAATGGGGCCGATCTCTTATCAATCGGGTGTCGGTTGCTCTACTCCGTACAGGTAAGGCTTAACGCTGATATGCAGAATACCCGAGTGTGTGTGCTCTGCCTCTGATTATCTGACCCTTCTCTGTTACTTTTGTATGAAAAAATTTGGGACAAAAAGTCTCTTGATCTTGGGACAGGAAATACCCGTAGAATGTGCTCATTCCCCTGCCAAGTAGTACCACGTAGGTTTTGGCCTTGTTCAGCAGAAGACAGCAGTCGTCGGAGGTTTGATGCAATAACTCTAACGAGCAAGAGAGAGGCCTGCCCTTGATACATGTGAGGACACCATCATTTGCCTTTTTTGGTATATGGTTAATCCATTCTGTCGGGACGGTCTAGCGGGTCTTGTGACCATGTTTCACAGTTTCAGTCTGCTATGGTATGTTTGTCACGTACATGGATCACATGTGTGCAGTAATGATATTGCCCGTACTAGCAGCACTAGACTGATGATGGTTGTGATGAGAATAGTCAAGGAAAGATTGATGCTGTACGGAGTACGGAGTACTATGGAGTAGTATTGGTGATGGTACCATCTCTCCTGGGCAATACAGTGTACAGGCAGAGTTACATGTAAACAAGGCACAACTTGGCATTGTCGACCTGTCATTGTTCATTACGTGTATCTACTCGTACGAGGACTATAGACATCGGCCAAAAGTACATTTGCAAGATGGCAGGTGCAACGGGCTGCTGGCGACTGCCTACTGTTAATACAATGCATTGCAACTACCAACAATGGCCATCGCGACTGCCGCCTCGGCTGGTAACTGCCAACATTAAAGAAATGCATGGCTCTTGCCCTGACAGCTGGCAAATGTGGCATCAAATCATGTGTCTCTCTGGTCTCTGTGGTCCCCTATTCACGCATGAGTTTATGCTGATATTAGCAGCACGTACTGCAATAATACCGCTGCTCGTACATGATACATGTACGACATTTTTCTGGTACATGTTTCTTTCTTTTTCTTCTTCTTACGTTGTACTCGTACGACTGTAATTACAATACGACCAAAAGTCGTTTTCTTCATACCCTTACCTGTAGTTGTACTCCGTACATCTTGTCAAGTCCCTGAGTCCCTGACTCCAGTCCTAGGTCCCTACCCGAACTCACACACCGCATTGCGTGCTCAGGTGCCTGCCTACGCAAGACATCAGCGACCTTCTCCCCACTACCACGAGGTTCCAGGAGGCACGCCCCGATGCGCCCAACGTCCGCCTGTCCGCCAGTTGCCACGTACCTATAGCTGTACAGCTTGTACCCGACCAGAGCCTGGAAGGAGTGGGTCACCCCTTCTGAGCTCCCCCCCCACAGGCCCACAGGGGCCCCCCGTCACCTCCCGGTCCCTCCCCCCAAAATCCGTTACAGCCATGCTAACCCACTGTAGGTAATAGGCACTTATTCAGTAAATACCACGTAAAAATTAGAGCTCTCTCTCTCTTCTAGTAGTGGAGGTGTGTGTCCGGGTGTGTGTGTGTCACTGTGTGTGCCAGCAGTGCGCCACAAAGGCAGGCGCAAAGTCGGTGCATTTGCCTTTTGGTTGCTGCCCGGGGTTAAAAAAAATATTTCAGATTCGCGACGGCCTTTTCTCCCTCTCCTTCCCCCCTTTCCCTTCTTCCTTTCAACACACCTCTTCGTCAACTTTCTGTGTCTCCCACAAACAACGCTCCGCCGTTTTTAATTCCACTCTGTGTCTAGGGCACGAAGCTACCCTGTTAACCTCCTCTCCCTCTATTGCTCACGAGTTCGATCCCTCAACGGACTTTACCCCCCTCCCCTTTCAAGCCACGTCTTTCGAACCCCAGGTGCCTCCACACACCCCCCAAGTTCGGAACGTCATAACCACCCCCGAGTCAAGAACTCCATCGTCAAGACCCTTCGTCCATCACCCAACACACCACCCTTCAAGCTTTCATCATGTCTGCCGATGCCCCCGTGGACAAGGTCCCTGAGACCACCGTGGACGAGGTTGCCAACACTCTGAGCAATACTACCGTCAATGACAAGGCCGCCGCCAACGAGGCTGCCTCGGCCAGTGCCGCCGAGGGCCGTCGTCTCTACATCGGCAACCTGGCCTATGCGACAACTGAGGGAGAGTTGAAGGACTTCTTCAAGAGCTACCTTGTGTAAGATACTACCTCTCTTTCTTGTTTCCCTCTCCTCATTCTCCTCCCCCCTCTCTGCTTTTTTTATTATTCACCTCTGTCCCACTCTCTCACCGCACTCTCCCGTGCTGGCCCACCAAACCCATCTCCATATGCATCTGCCCTGTCTCCTGTCCCCTTCATATGCTGACTGTCGCGTCATAATATAGTGAGTCCGTCTCGATTCCCAAGAACCCTCGCACCGAGCGCCCTGTCGGCTACGCTTTCGTCGACCTCTCTACCCCCAGCGAGGCCGAGCGTGCCATCGAGGAGCTCTCCGGCAAGGAGATCCTCGAGCGCAAGGTCTCCGTTCAGCTCGCCCGTAAGCCCGAGCCTGCTGGTGAGAAGACCGAGGGCGAGGCTGCCGGTGCTGAGGGCACTCGTCGCCGTGCTTCCGGCCGTGGCCGTGGCCGTGCTCGTGGCCGTGGTGGCCGTGGTGCCCGCTCTGGCCGTACCGTGAGTCATCCATCCCCAGTCCCCACACCTGCTCATCTGAGCCCAAGCTGACTTTTAAATAGGAGGGTACTGAGGAGAGCAAGGACGGCGAGACCGCTGAGGCTACTGAGGCCGCTACTGACGCTCCTGCCGCTGATGGCAACGCTGAGGTATGGATTTTCTCTTCATATTTTTAACAAACAAAAAACCGAAGAGTACTGACAACAAATCTAGGCTAAGAACAACCAGCAGCGCCAGCGTCGTGAGCGTGGCCCCCCTGCCGACGGTGTCCCCTCCAAGACCAAGGTCATGGTCGCCAACCTCCCCTACGACCTGACCGAGGAGAAGGTTAGTTTGCACGCCACCCTCAAGATGGAAACCTGTCAACGTGTTTACTGACCTCAAAACAGCTTGTCGAGCTCTTCAAGGACTACCAGCCTTCCTCCGCCAAGATCGCCCTCCGCCCCATCCCCCGCTTCATGATCAAGAAGCTCCAGGCCCGCGGCGAGGCCCGCAAGGGACGTGGCTTCGGCTTCGTCACTCTGGCTTCCGAGGAGCTCCAGAAGAAGGCTGTCGAGGAGATGAACGCCAAGGAGATCGAGGGCCGCGAGATCGCCGTCAAGGTGGCCATCGACTCCCCCGACAAGACCGACGAGGAGGCCAACGCCCCCGCTGAGGAGGGTGAGGCCAACAAGGAGAATGAGGCTGCCCCCGCTGCCGCCCCCGAGGCCACCGCTGCCTAATTCAATTTAGTGCGAGCTATTCTGGGCTGGGCCTCATGTGGCAGCCCGCGCATGGCGGATATTTTTTATCTGTGGAAACGATTTGGCCCAAATTTTCTTATGGCGATGACTTGCTCTAAACCTTTTTTGCCAAGGGCGTCCTCACCCGAACCAGAGTCCGAGGTTATGGCACGAACGAGCTGTGTGTCTACTACTTTCCGAGGACCGAGGAGCGTGGTGCTGCCTTGCCTTTTTACTTCTTAGGACCGACTCTTAATCTGTCCCCCGAGGTGGGACCAAGATTCAAAGATGATGACAACTATTCTAAAATAAAACAAAAAAAATAATGGTCTAATGCTTTGTCTTGATGATATCCAGTGATCTGTCTTTGAAGGTTGACGAAATTGTTAGCACATGATTAGCACCGTAAGCGTTGATGTATCTGCTGGCGTCGTCGCACCAGGCTGTTACATATGGATGGAATGTGAGTGCAGATGGGTAACGGGCATTTGTCAAAGCCACAGCCCAGTCCTGTATCAACAAGCATACAACCCAGAGACCCAGAGACCCAGATATCCAACACTCGTACCTGAAGAAGATGACGTTGAAAGCAGGGACACTGATGGGGCTATGGGTGATGGGTGATGGATCGTGGGTACTAGTACTGAGACATGGCCATGGGAGCCACGAGTTGGACATCTGCAGGTGATGAACCTGGCGTGTGCGATATGGATTTATTCGTACAATTGTCAATGTACGGATAGTTGTACGCGTGTACATTGTGTATTACTACCAGGCCGTACACGGCACTGAAAAAGCTGGGAGGTACTCGTAGTAATACTCGTAGTCAACGTTATGTACGAACATTACGGTATTAGTATGGACTATTACGACGTACAGAGGACGCGTAGATTACCATGTATCAAGAATATGATTATGAACAAGGGAAGCCGGTAAGGATGTTTTGCTGGGGGGTGCACGTTAGGTAGGTAGAGTGGGGTCAGTCCAGGTCGTTATGGGCAGGTGTTTTTTTGTTTTTCTTCCATAGCTGCCCTGCCCGGGTTTTGTTTGAGTGCCGCCCTGGCGCCGCCCCCCCCCC
>FYEV01001793.1:206027-231741 GCA_900188565.1 Geosmithia flava
TTCCATGTGTCAATACCTGTAGGCCTAGAACTGTGCTAGTAATACTGAACTGCCCGGGCCCGTGGGTAACCTGCCAACCTAACGTAACAAACGAACACCTCAGCAACAAAAACATTGTTACAAAAGACGCTCTACTACTTTATCGCAACACACTGCGGGCGCGCGCGAACTACCTGATTTGCGTTTTTTTTTGCTATTTTTTTTTTAATAATTATTTATTGGCTTGCTTTGAGAACTTGTCGTACAGGCAGACGACATTATGGCGACCAAGGCCATGTGGGAGGTTGACCCGGAGACACGATCCAAGGTAAGGGAGCGACACAACGAGGACACAACAAGCAGAAGAACAAGGGGAAGAAGGACAAGCTGGAAGAAAGAGCAGAGCGGATGAGAGAAAAAGAAGAAGAAGGGAAGAGAAAGTTTGCTAACAGAATGTTGTCAACAGCTATCGGCCCTCCAGAAACAATCCAGCAACGGCGTGTGCTGCGACTGCAGCGCCCCCTCACCGCAATGGGCATCCCCGAAATTCGGCATCTTCATCTGCCTGACGTGCGCTGGCAAGCACCGCGGCCTGGGCGTGCACATATCCTTTGTGCGCAGCGTGTCCATGGACGCCTTCAAGGCCATCGAGATCGAGCGCATGCGCCTGGGCGGCAACGACGGGTGGAGGCGCTTCTACGAGCAGCAGGTGTCGGCCTCGGGGGACAGCGGCCTCATCACCTGGACCGAGGGAACCGACTCGGACAGATATACCAGCGAGGCGGGGGAGGAGTACAAGGATCGGCTTACGTGCAAGGTCGAGGGGAAGGAGTATGTCCCTTCTGAGAAGCCGGCTGTCCAGCAGCAGCAGTCTAGCGCTGGTGCTTCGAGGGCTGCCTCTGCCTCTTCGAGATCTGGTACACCCAACGCTGCTGGACGTACTGGTAGCCCTGCTGCTGGCGGTGCTGGTGGTAGTGGCAAGGTGAAGGTGGATGATGCGTACTTCTCTCGTTTGGGAGCTGATAATGCCTCGAGGTCGGAGCATGTTCCTCCTAGTCAGGGTGGAAAATACGCTGGGTTCGGAAACACGCCTGAGCCTGCTGGTGGTGCTGGCGGTGCTGGCGGTCAGGCGATCAACCTTGAGGATGTGCAGAAGGATACTGTTGCTGCTCTGTCCAAGGGGTTTGGATGGTTTACGTCGACGGTTAGTCGGACGGCGAAGAATGTTAATGATGGGTATTTCCAGCCGGCGTCGAAGCAGGTAAGCACTCTGGGCCTCCCTCTGCACGTTTTTACTGTGCTTTCTGTTTTACACAGGCATACAGACACACAACAAGCAAACACTCAAGGAGAAAGGAACGAAGCAAGGAAGAACAGAGCTGACAAAGAAAACAACAGTTTGCCGAGAGCGACTTTGCTAGACAGGCTCAACTCACGGCCGCCCAACTAGCTCGACAAGCACAAATGGCGGGAAAGAATGCCCAGGAAGGGATCAACAAGTTTGTCGAGGGGCCGGCCGAAGGTGGCAATGGCAGCCAAGGTCAGGGCCAGGGCGAGAGCCAGGGTCAGGCGAGACCTCAGCAGCAACAGCGACGAGCCGGACCGGAAGAGAACCGCCGCAGCTTCTGGGATGACTTCTCCAACCTAGCTGGGGGAGGACACCAGAGGGGCGGGAGTCTCACAGGCTCAGGGGGTGGTGGTAACAGCGCCATCGGTACGAGTGCCATGGGTATGGGCAAGTCAAAGGGTCCCGGGGGGGCCAGCGGACCTGCTCAGGCGGCACCGAAGAAGCAGACTGATGAGTGGGATGATTGGTGATGATGTCGTTTGAACTTGAAGGGAGGAAAGGAAATACTTATTTTTGCCGTGTTGGAAAGCGGGGGGGGGAGTAAAAAACAGCTTTTGTTGTCATTGGCATTGGGAGTATTTGAGGGGCGTTTGTTTTCTTTCTTCTTCTTCTTTCTTTTCGCGTTCACTCTTGTTTGTTTGTTCCTCTTTTTCTCTTCCGTTCTTCTTCTTCTTTTATAAAGTGTTTATATATACTTTTTTGTAATTGGATTATTATATTTTGAGTATCGAGCGGAGCGAGGAGTCCCGGTAGGGCCGCCGGAGGCAGTCTATCAAAGAACTTGGTAGTTTATCGGGTGGTATGCGAGCGGAGCGAGGAGAGCAAATTGTACTAGTGAGTAGGAGTGGTGAGTAGCTTGGGATGTTATCAGACGAGTTGCGAGCGTAGCGAGAAGGACCCCCGGTAGGGCCGCCAGAGGCAGTTTATCAAAGAACTTGGTAGTTTATCGGGTGGAATGCGAGCGTAGCGAGGAGAGCTCCCGGCAGGGCCGCCGGAGGCAAACTTGGAGTGACGGTGTCAAGATATGAGATACATTACAGTGTCTACAGTATGAGATTGAATGTGAAAAAGAAGAAAAGAGAAAGCAAAACATCACGCAGAAGATAAAGAAAGAAAGAAATAAAAGAAGAAGAAAGGTAATTGGGTATAAAGTATTAAGACGATTGGTGATAGTTGAGAAGACGGGATGGGAATATTAAGAGTAGGTCCGTAGACGGAACTCGGGAGACCCATAAATCATGGCAGCGACGACGTCACGTGGAGAAATGGCCCTCGGTTGGTTCAAAGGCCGGGGTTAGCCGGTATGGGCATCGAATAGTACAACAGCCGACGTCGCTGAAGCTTGTAGCCCCTCTGTTTTTTGCCGAGAACCTCCAACCTCGGAGAGACGACGACGACGACGACGACGACGAGACCGACGAGGACCATATTATACACCCACGCCTTTATACATATATACGCACAGGAGACAGACGATATCATGTCTGCTCTACGAATTCTGGTGCCCGTCAAGAGGGTGATTGACTATGCGGTAAATTGCCCCGACCAAGGATTGAAGAGGATGTTTGGAGAGGGAAGAGAAGAGGGAAGGGAAGAAGTTGGTTGAAGAAAGAGAGAAAGCATGCAATGAAAGAAAAGAAGGAAGGAAACAAAAGAGAAAAAAAAGAAGAAGGGGAACAAAAGAAAGAAGAAAGCTGATCAATTGGGATGAACAAAAACAGGTCAAGCCCCGCGTCAACAAGGCCATGACAGGCGTAGAGACAGCAGGCGTGAAGCACTCGATGAACCCGTTCGACGAGCTATCAGTGGAGGAGTCGGTCCGGATCCGCGAGAAGAAGAGGGCCCCGGGAGGCGTGGAGGACATCTGCGCCATCTCTGCGGGCCCGACGAAGGCGCAGGACGTCCTGCGGACGGCCATGGCCATGGGCGCGGACCGCGGGGTGCACGTGGAGCTGAAAGACGGGGAGGAGCTGGAGCCGCTGGCGGCGGCCAAGGTGCTCAGGGAGGCGGTGCAGCGCCAGAAGAGCAACCTGGTGATACTGGGCAAGCAGAGCATCGACGACGACGCGGCGCAGACGGGCCAGATGCTCGCGGGACTGCTGGGCTGGGCGCAGGCGACGCAGGCGAGCGCCGTGGAGTTTGGCGACGGCGACAGCGTCACGGTGACCAAGGAGGTTGACGGCGGGGCCGAGACGGTGCGCGCCCGCCTGCCCATGGTCATCACCACGGACCTCCGGCTCAACGAGCCCAGGTACGCTAGTCTGCCTAACATTATGAAGGCCAAGAAGAAGAAGCTCGAGAAGGTGTCGCTGTCTGATTATGGGCTTCAGAGCGATTCGCGTCTCAAGGTTCTCAAGGTTACTGGTGAGTTTTTTTTTTTCTTTCTCTTTATTTGTTCTGTCACTCTGGAAGTCATTCTTGTTTTTTGTCTTTTGTGTGTTTGTACACGGTTAGCTAACAAGAGAAACAGAACCTCCCGCTAGAAAGGGTGGTGACAAGGTCGAGGATGTTGGTGGTCTTGTGGCCAAGCTCAAGGAGCTGGGTGCTCTGTAAGGGAATGTCCTGGTAGTATATATTTAAGGGGGGGATATCGAGCAAATGTATTGAATATTTGATTATTGAGTCCGATCTCTTGGTTAGAGTCACTTCATTGTTGCTATTGCTTTGCTTGTGCTTGTGGTGATGTGCTCTTGAAGCTACTGTACGTGTTGATGGTGTTGAAGTGAGTAGTAGTATTGGATATATATACACAGCAACACACGCGGACTAGTAGTGATCAATGGGGATTTATAACGGTTTTAGACACGATGCACATTGATGCAATACTTGGTAGGAGAATATACTCCGTATTACTCCATACTCTTTCCCGAATCTACTCCGTATCGTATTACTCCATCCCGTTGACAGTACTCCGTAAGAGTCTACGAGTAAATATCCTGCCTGAGGTTCTCATAAAAAGCGACGATGTCGGCGCACCAAAAACGGCAAGGCTCGGAGGCTGGAGCTCTCCCCCCTCGTACCTTCCCAACATTACGTCGTGGTTGAGTGGTTGAAAGTGGCCCGTGAGTTGACTGGGCAGTGAGCACAGAGTGGGCGGGCAATCATAAATGGAGACCGCCTTTTTGCCTCCCCCCCGCTGAGAAAATTGTCGACAGCGCCTTTTCTGCCCCACATCACACCCGGGACACTCATTGGAAGGCATCCATTACAGCGCCCTTGGGGCTTGAATTTGACAAGGAGTCTGCTAAAAGGCGTCCACTACGAGTCCCGTCAAGTTACCTACCTTGGTACCTACAGGCGGGTCCAGTGTGCGGACAATTTACAGCGCAGCGGTGACCACCGATCTCGCCGTGTTGGAATCAGTCAGAGTCTCAGAGTCAGAGCAGATACTACTACGGAGTACTAGTACTTGTAGAGAAAGAAAGAAAAAAAAAAGACAGGCAAGAGAAATAAACTGACCAATTGGCTCTCACCCAAATCCCTTTGTCAATTGCACTTGGTAATTATCCTCTTACCTGTTAGCACTGTAGTACCCCGTTATCTCATCTGTCCGGACTCCGATATCTGAAAAAGTCCCCAAAAATTCTCTCTCCACCAAAACCCTTTTTTACCCTCTCTCTCTTCCTCTTCTTCTTCCCTTCTCTTCCTTTTTTTCTTCCCCATAATCCTGCCAGAGACAGCACGCGACCTTGCGAAAGCAAACACCAAAGAATCACACAACTCTTCACTTTTATTTCACCTGGCCTTTGAGCCTCCTTATTTTGTTCAAACCCTTACCCCCTTCAATCCGCCCTTATGAACGGGCGCTTCTCAGTCTTCACCTCTCAGGTATGTTGTTGCTTTTTTTTCTTCTTCTCTGACTTCTGGGTCACCGAGGGGTTTCCGAACCCGGACCATCGCCCACACAAACCACCCCACCGCTAGAAGAGCCCATCACCACATTGTCAATTGGCCTCGCAACAGCAGGAAAAGAAACAAAAGAGTTTCTTTTGCAATGTGATAAGGGCTCTCTCTCTCTTCAATTACACATTTCTCAAACTTCATCTTTCTTATCGGAACTCTGGCTAACCTGGTTGGACTATAGGATTATCTCTCGGGTTAGACATGCCTTGCTTGACTCACCGCTTGGATGCGTGGGCCCCCTTCGTCCATCCACAAACGAACACAATCGTGCTGACCATTTGCTCTTCCTGATATCTTTTAGACCACCTCTGGAGGTCTCTTTCTCTATAGAAGCCCGGTCCAGAAACCAGCTCTTCACAACTCATCTCGACTTACCCTCACCGCCACTTTTTTATTATTACAACTGAACCATCAACAACAACAACAACCAAGCCAAATCAAACCAAGCCAACTCTCCAAGAAATAACTTAGCATGTTCTCCCGAGTCGTCCCTCGTGCGGCCAAGGCGCATGTCGCCTCTCTCCCGGCCAGGTCGGCCGCTGGAGTCACTGCTGCTGCTCTGAACAGCATCAACGGAGCGCCGTCCAACGCCAATGGACGTGTTGCCGCTCCCAAGAACTCGACCCGCGTCCAGAGACGCTGGGCTTCCGGTCCTGCTACCGACGGCAGCAAGGGCAGGGACATGCCCGCTACCCAGAGGGCCACTGCCCCTGTTAGCTCCATGCCTGCTACTTTCACCATTCGCGTACGTGACAAGACACTCATGGGCCCCCACCCCCCCCAGCCACGAGTTCCTTTTAGACTAACATCTCCCTACAGGACGGTCCCGTCTTCCAGGGCAAGGCGTTTGGTGCCAATGCCAACATCACCGGCGAGGCCGTCTTCACCACGTCCCTCGTCGGGTACCCCGAGTCCATGACGGACCCGTCGTACCGCGGCCAGATCCTGGTCTTCACCCAGCCGCTGATTGGCAACTACGGCGTGCCGTCCAAGGAGCGCGACGAGTACAACCTGCTCAAGTACTTTGAGTCGCCGCACGTGCAGTGCGCGGGCATTGTCGTGTCCGACGTGGCCCTCAACTACAGCCACTGGACGGCCGTCGAGAGCCTGGGCCAGTGGTGCGCCCGCGAGGGCATCCCGGCCATCTCCGGCGTCGACACGCGCGAGATCGTCACCTACCTCCGCGAGCGCGGGTCCTCGCTGGCCCGCATCTCGGTCGGTGAGGAGTACGACGCCGACGAGGACGAGGGCTTCATCGACCCGGGCCAGATCAACCTGGTCAAGCGGGTGAGCACCAAGGCTCCCTTCGTGGTCGAGTCCCCCGGAGCCGCCTACCACGTTGCCCTGCTGGACTGCGGCGTCAAGGAGAACATCCTGCGCAGCCTGGTCAGCCGCGGCGCGTCCGTCACCGTCTTCCCGTACAACTACCCGATCCACAAGGTGTCTCAGCACTACGACGGAGTCTTCATCTCCAACGGGCCCGGCGACCCGACCCACTGCCAGGAGACGGTGTACAACCTGGCCCGCCTGATGGAGACGTCGTCCATCCCCATCATGGGCATCTGCCTGGGCCACCAGCTGCTGGCCCTGGCCGTGGGCGCCCGCACCATCAAGCTCAAGTACGGCAACCGCGCCCACAACATCCCCGCCCTCGACCTCACCACGGGGCAGTGCCACATCACGAGCCAGAACCACGGCTACGCCATCGACTCGAGCACCCTGCCCGACGAGTTCAAGGAGTACTTTGTCAACCTCAACGACGGCAGCAACGAGGGCATGATGCACAAGACCCGCCCCATCTTCTCCACCCAGTTCCACCCCGAGGCCAAGGGAGGTCCCCAGGACTCGTCCTACCTCTTCGAGAAGTACCTCCAGAACGTCAAGCTCGCCAAGGAGAGCCAGACCGTCTACAAGGACAACAGGCCTAGCCAGTTCCTCCTCGACATTCTGAGCAGGGAGCGTGTCGGTGTCGACCCTACGCCTCTGGCCGGAAGTGGTTAAACTTCACACTCAAAACGCTTGCGAGCGAAGCGAGAAGGAACCCCCCGGTAGGGCCGCCGGAGGCAGAAAGTGTACTTGGATGGAAAACAAAAGGGCGGAAAGGTGTTTTGCGTGTTTCTTTTTTTTTTCTTTTGAGATTTACATATCTTTTTTATCTTGTTAAAAATTCAATGAATTATTAGTAAATAACTCTCGAAAACCCTTGAAATGACCATGTTGTACATTTTGTGAACCTAACCGAACTCCCATGTCTTTGGTATTCTGTTCCTTTTTACTCAACTCCTTCCATATTAACACATCTACCAGATAACAGAAATGATGATATAACTTGTTAAAAACAGACCAGATCACCGGTCAAGACCAGGCAAGTACCTATCACTCCTCATCCTACCACCACCACCACCACCTCCTCCTCCACCTCCTCCACCATTCCTCCTCCTTCTCCTACGCCCACCACCACCACCACCAGGAGGTCCACGACCTCCGCCTCCCCTCCTGAAACCACCACCGCCACCACCGCCACCTCTCTGTCTATGCGGGGGTCTGATACCCTCAAAGACCTCTTTCCCCCTATCGACAAAGTTATCCGCATCCTCGAATGAGTACCGGTTTATCTCCCTGCCATAAGGACCCCTCCTATCAGTGTAGAAGGAGTGCATGCTCGAAATTCGACGACGGGCCAACTCGTCTGACACAACGGCGAACTGGATAGGCGGGTAGGCGCGCGTGGTGCGACCGCCGAGTGATGATGCCGGGAAGGGGCCGGGGCCGGAGCGCTTGGCGCGAGGACCGGTGGGTGGCTCGAGGAGACTTCGTGGACCGGTGGGGGCTGAGGGGGGAGCGAGACCATTGCCGGTTGACACGGGTGCAGGTGCAGGTGCAGGACCAGCGGTGGTGTGTTGGGCTGTCCCGTCGGGGGAGTAGATGACCTCCCAGCGCTTGGAGGAACGGGCACTCCCGTTTCCGTCTCGGGTCTCGGCGTCGATCCACGATTCCACAGAGCTGGGGGGGATGTAGTCGACGAACAGGGCCTTGCGGTTGCTCTCGTTTGGCCAGACGGTGCCGTGGAGGCGGGCGCGTACGCGGCGGGCGGCGGCGGCGCTGGTCAGGGAGACGAGGGCGTGCGTGCGGATCTGGTCGAGGTGGAAGGCTGTTACGACGTCTGAGCCTGAGGGGTCGGCCAGGTTGGCTATGTGGGCTTGCACGTCTGTCGGGCGCAGGGGACGCATCAGGTTCGAGATGTACAGGGCTGATGTTGGGACGTGGAGCGAGGGGGGCGTGGCGTCGGGGATGTCTGCGTCCGGGGCTGGGCTGGCATTGGGTTGCGCTTCTTGCGCCGGAGGGGGTGCGTCTGTTTGCACGTCTGCCATGGGTGCGTCGTCGTCTTGGGTGTCTGCTGGCGCGGCGGCGGCGTTGGACTCTTCGGGGTGGTCGTTGGAGGTGACGGTTGTGGTAGGGAGAGGTTCCTCGACAGGTGCCTCTGCAGGTGCTTCGACGACAGGTGTTTCGACAACAGGTGCAGGTTCAGCTTCGGGTTCAGGCTCTGCTTCTGCTTGTGTCTGCTCTGGGACAGCGTCGGCGCCATCATCATTCATTTCGACGTCCTCATCGTTGTTGTCGCCATTCTGACCCTCCTCATTCTCCTCTTGCTGCTGGTCCTCTGCATTGTCCACTTCCTCATCACCCTGATCCTGATCAGCTTCTTCCAGACGAGCGACAAGCTCAGCCTTGAGTCCCGTCTGAGGGAGGTCACGCTTCTTGAGCTCAGTCTTGAGGTCTGCGACCTTGAGTTTAGACCAGTCGGACATTGTGTGTGTGTGTGCTTTGCTTGTTGTGTTTGTAGGGATCAATCAATTGTGCATTGATGAGGGAGGCGCGTTTGTCGCGTGCGCGCGTGTGTTGGGGGTGATTCGAGGGATTGAAACAAGGGCGTGTTGATGTTTGGTTTGGGGGTTTGTATGGAAAAAGGCGACAGTAACCCCGAGGGAGAGAAATCGATTGGTATTTGTTTGCACCGGTCGTGTTGGTGCCTTGAGAGGTTATATGAATATCGAATTGGTAGTGTTGATGTATAAAGGAGGGAGTAGGGGAGAGAAAGAGAGAGAAAAAATGTTGGAACTTGAATGTTTGTTTGCACAGGGTTGCCGTTGGTACGAGGACGGTAGGAGTGCAGGTAAAAGTGAAATTTTACCGTTTCTGGGTCCAGTTGTTGAATCAGTGACGCTGGTGGATGGGATTAAAGTGGGGGTGTGGTGTTTTTGCCTACCCTATCCTTGAACGGAGGAGAAGTCATGACTTGAGTGTGTCTACTAGGGTGAGGGTGTTTTAGGACGTTATCGTAGTAATAGTGATACTATTAGCATCTGATCAATTTTGATCCGGCATTATGGCTGTACTCCTTTGACGGGGCATGAATTGGTGTAGTATATGTGGTGATGTCACGATACCCTGGATCGGTTGCTGTTGTCGGTTTTGCCAGTATTAACCTCCTCTTACTCATTTCTTCCTCAACAACTACATCAGCACATGCATAAGACATAATAGCCCGTTTAGCATATCCACAAGGCAGATTGTTTATGTGCTTTCGGTCATCTTTTTTTATCAACAGTACGAAGATTGATTGGGGAAAAAATAGCACATGAAACTCTGAAATGTCGTTACTTTACAAAAAGGGAACTCATCATCCCATAACTACGGGGGCAAATGAGTTGGGTGGTGTACAGGTCACCACACAATACAAAGAAAAAGGAAACTTAGACGTCCAGACCGTCGACGACGACTCCCTTGGTCCAGTTCCACTGCATCCTCCTGGAGACGGCAAAGGCGCACTCCTCGTCTACCATGGCGCTGACGAGGTACAAGGCTGCGTCTATGCCGGCGCTGTTGCCCCCAGAGGTGATGACGCGGAGACCGCCGAGACGCATGGCTGCGCGACGGACAATGGACTCGCGACGGCTGTTGGAGTCTTTCCAGGACATGCTTCCTTTTCTGTGGGGGAGAGGGGGAGGACGTTAGCTTTTTTGTTTTCTTTTTTTCTTTCTTTATATACACATCTCTGTGTGTAAAAGGAGGAAGGAAGGAAAGTGGATGATGTGAGTATGTGTGTACCTAGCATTGGAAGGACGCCTTCCAGAGTCCGACTTGCGACGGATATAAGGGCTAGAGTCCTCCCCGTCGAGGTCGAAGCGGAGGTTGTTGACGACGTAGCGGGCGTCCTCGACGACGTCGGTGCGCTCCTGGAGGTTGCGGGTGGCGGCGTCGCTGCACAGGTTCTCAAAGGTGGTGACGTAGTCGGGGTGGGTGGTGGCCGAGAGGCCGGAGAGGATGCCCTCCTTGGCCAGGAGGAGGGATCCGGTGCAGACGGAGAGGATGGTGCGCTCGCGGGCGGGCTCCTTCTTCTGGAGCTCGGAGAAGTCGACGATCAGACCGGCCGGCTGGTCGTCCGTCTTGACGAGGGGGAGGACGTTGCCGCCCAGGATGACGAGGACGTCGTAGTCCTCCAGGTTCTCGTGGGCCTCCTTGAAGGTGATGTGGGAGTCTATGATGATGCCTTGGTCGCTCAGGACCTTGGGCTCGCTGCTTGCGAGGGTGATTTCAAAGGCTTTTGAGGCTTGGGGGTTTGTTAGTATTGTGATTGGGCATTGGATGGGATTGTGTATAAGAGAGAGAGGGGGAAGGAAGGCAAGAAAGGAAAGTGAACGTACATGGATCCTTTCTATCATGAAGAGCTGTGGAAAAGACCTCGACGGGGCCGGCAAAGTCGAGCAAGTCAAACTTTGGGTGGAGAGCAAACAGGACATTAATGGGCTCCTGGTCGTCGGCCACGGCCGAGGTCTTGGTTGCAGGCATTTTGAAAACGTAGTGGTATGTATGGATGTAATAAGGGAGATGGATGCATAGATGTTGTGAGAGAAGCTTGAGGGTTAGGGATTGGATAAAGAGAGGAAAAAGAAGAAGAGAGAGGGGGTGGGAAGGAAGAGGGGGAGGGGAATGAATGAAAGCTATATAAGAGGAACAGACACACACATACAAGAGAGAAGGGGAGGTAGCTGCCGGGAAAGGAAAAGAAGAGCCCTAAGGTACATGTAACTCGTAAGAGAAGTATAGTAGTAGTAGATACAAGAAGACGACCCCCTCCTGGTACATCACGCGATGACGCCCACGGACAGAGACGATCACCCTATGCGAGAAAACGAACAACGACGTACTACGGGCTCTCTCTCTCTCTCTCTCTCTTCTTTCTCTGTCTAGGGTCCCCGCCTCTTGCCTCTCCACCCAATTGGGATGATTTGATGTGACGTGGAGATGGGAGGGGTGGGAAGACACACACACACACACACGACGTTTGATACTTTGATCCAATGGGATAAGAGCGCGGGGAAGCTTTGGCAAAAAAAAAAAGAAGGGTAGGACGGGAAGAGGTAAGAGATGGGGATTGGAAGCTTTGCCGCTAATACATGGGCGGGGAGGGGGAGTGATGGGGTTTGAATCATGAGAGAGAGTTTGTTCTACGCTGGATAATGTATCTAGTTGATGGGGACTGGAGAGTTGATGATGATTCTTTACTTGTTACGAAGTGAGCTGATAATGGACTTGGGCCGTATGATGGTCCAGGGATCGAGGTCTAGAAGGGGTACAGATACACACAAGACAGGGAAAGCAGAGGACCAGAAGCATAGCAGCATAGCATAGCATAGCTGTACTCTTGCACTCTGTAAGGTGTACTCTGTACGAGCATGACTGCACGTAATACAACATCTGCACCCCAGACCACTTATATAAAGTCTAGAGACTACGGAGGAAAAGGATCCACAGACAGCCGCTTGATTCTGCGGGGGTCACGAGGGGGAGGGAATGCGGGGTGTAAGCTCGAATTATGTCACTTTTTTTTGACTGTTTTCTTCAGTGTGTTGAGCCCCTCTATGAGATCTACTGGTATGAGCTCTACATGGCGTCTGTCAGGGAATTGAAGGAATTGAGGACTCGTTACAACCCATGAAATTGAACAATATCATCAATGGCAATTGCAGAGGCAAATAGAGATAAAACAGAAAGAAAAATCAACAAACATGATACCTCCATTACTTGGAATCAACTGCTCACGCCATAAATGGCCCCATCCCAGAGCCTTAATAAGTGTACCGTGACACAGTGTCAAACCCACAGTCTAGCCCGACTCCATCGCACAGTCTTTTGCCTGAGGCCTTCAGACCCCTGCACACACACACACACGCTCTCTGGGCCACTCTCACTCACCCGTCGCGGCTGTAATGTGGTGTGTCGCGTCTCTCCCCCTTTATCCCCTTTATCCCAGCAACTCTCACGCCAAACGACGGATTCACCAGGGGAAGAAAGGAATCACGGTGTTTGAAAGAGAGACGGACGCATATGGACTCCAATTGAGTCTTTCCACTCCTTTTTCATTTCTCCAACCTCTCTGGGTTCGGGGACTCCAGCACAAAGAGTCATCACTCTTGGTGGTCCTGGCCTGACCAGAGAAAGGAATTGAGGAAAAAAAAGCCGCCACCATGAGCAGATGCCTGATTCGGCAAGCTGCCTCTAGGTGGGGCAACACCACAAACTGCTTTCGATGGGCAGCAGCAGCAGCATCAGAGTCTACTACGAGTACGACGACTGTGTCCGCGTTACAGCGTCGTGGGATTGCTACTGGTGGTAGCAGTGGGAGTCATGGCACCATTAGCAGTGGTATTACGGCATCAGCTCCTTTGCTGAGGTCACCTGCTCTGGCTGCTGCTGCTTCGGGTATGCAACAGCTAAAGAAGTGAGTTCATCTTTTTGTTATCTTATCTTTTATTCAGATACGGCCCATCTACTGGCTGCTTCCCCTCTTCATTCATTGGATTCCAGCCCGCAGCTTCCCTCTATAGAAGCTATTGAGGGGCGGGAGCTGTCGGGTACGACTACAGTGGAAGCTCCTGAGGTCCATTACAGAAGTCCCCTGCCCTCCCCCCCCGGGGCCCTGGAAGCTCCTGGCACTTTACAGAAGTCCCCTGCCCCGCTATCCACCGGCCAACAAACATCATGCTTTGAATGACCCCGCCATCACTCCAAAAATACCCCTCCTCCTCTTCTTCCCTACAATAAATCATCAACAATTTCTCTTCCTCCTCCATCACATCACCACCTTTTCAAAACAAAACAAAAAACCGTCTCCTGTACCGTGCACTCAACTAGAAGCACGTACACGCACACACACGCACACAACACCTTGCTGACAACAACAGCCCCTTCCTACCTCAGACTTCTAGCCGCAACTGCTCTGCCCACGCAAGGGCCAACAAACTCGAAACCATGACGGACCGCGAGGTGCTCCCCGACAATGTGAAGCCTACTCACTACGTCGTTTCTCTCAAGGACCTCGAGTTTGATACTTGGACCTACAAGGGTACCGTCACGTAAGTTTCTCCCCCATGTCGAGAGAAGAAAAAACAAAAAGAACAGAAGAAAAGAAGAAGAAGAAGAAAAGTGCCAACACTCACAATCTACAGAATCGATGCTCAGATCAACAAGCCTACCAAGGACATCATCCTCAACACCCTCGAAATCAAGCTCCTCGATGCCAAGGTCTCTTCCAACAATGTCTACTCCTCCAAGAACTTCTCCTACGACGAAAAGGCCCAGCGCGCCACCATCTCCTTTGACCAGGAGATCCCTGTCGCTGAAAAGGCCACCGTCACCATCGAGTTTGAGGGTATCATGAACGGAGACATGGCTGGTTTCTACCGCAGCAAGTACAAGCCCGTCGAGACACCCGCCAAGTCGGTGCCCCGCGACGACGAGTGGCACTACATGCTCAGCACCCAGTTCGAGTCCTGCGATGCCCGCCGTGCCTTCCCCTGCTTCGACGAGCCCAACCTCAAGGCCACCTTTGACTTTGAGATTGAGGTCCCCACCGACCAGGTCGCCCTCAGCAACATGCCCGTCAAGGAGACCAAGCCCACCAAGGAGGGCTGGAACCTGGTGTCCTTCGAGACCTCTCCCGTCATGAGCACCTACCTGCTGGCCTGGGCTGTCGGTGACTTCGAGTACGTCGAGGCCTACACCGACCGCAAGTACAACGGCAACCCCATCCCCGTCCGCGTCTACACCACCCGTGGTCTCAAGGAGCAGGGTCGCTGGGCCCTCGAGCACGCCCCCAAGATCATCGACTACTTCTCCGAGATCTTCGAGATCGACTACCCCCTGCCCAAGTCCGACCTCCTGGCTGTCCACGAGTTCACTCACGGCGCCATGGAGAACTGGGGTCTCGTCACCTACCGCACCACCCAGGTCCTCTACGACGAGAAGACGTCGGATGCTAGGTTCAAGAACGCTGTTGCCTACGTCGTTGCCCACGAGCTGGCTCACCAGTGGTTCGGCAACCTCGTCACCATGGACTGGTGGGATGAGCTCTGGCTGAACGAGGGCTTTGCCACCTGGGTCGGTTGGTTGGCCGTCGACCACCTGCACCCCGACTGGCAGGTCTGGGCCCAGTTTGTCAACGAGGGTATGGAGGGTGCTTTCCGCCTCGACGGCATCCGCGCCAGTCACCCCATCCACGTCCCCGTCCGCGACGCCCTCGACGTCAACCAGATCTTCGACTCCATCAGCTACCTCAAGGGATGCTCCGCCATCCGCATGCTGGCCAACCACCTTGGTGTCGAGACCTTCCTCAAGGGTGTCGCCAGCTACCTCAAGGCCAACGCCTACGGCAACGCCAAGACCCAGGCCCTCTGGGACGCTCTCAGTGAGGCCTCTGGCAAGCCCGTCGACCAGATCATGCACCCCTGGATCTCCAAGATCGGTCACCCCGTCCTCACCGTTGAGGAGAAGCCCGGCGAGATCTCTGTTAAGCAGTCGCGTTTCCTGTCCACCGGTGACGTCAAGCCTGAGGACGACACCACCACCTGGTGGGTTCCCCTTGGCCTCGAGGGCAAGAAGGGTGAGGCTGGTGTCACCTCGGTCACTCTCGAGAAGAAGCAGGACACCATCACTGGTATCGACGACGACTTCTACAAGCTCAACAGCGGTGCCACCGGCTTCTACCGTGTCAACTACCCGGCCTCGAGGCTGGCCAAGCTGAGCACCCAGCTCGACCGTCTGTCCACCGAGGACAAGATCTCCATCATCGGTTCCGCCGCTGACCTCGCCTTTGCTGGCAACGGCAACACCTCGTCGCTCCTCACCTTCCTCGAGGGCTTCTCCCAGGAGAAGCACCCCCTGGTCTGGAGCCAGATTCTCGACACTGTCGCCCAGGTCAAGTCTGTCTTTGGCGAGGACCCCGAGATCAAGCAGGGTCTCGACAAGTTTGTCCTCAAGCTCATTGACCACAAGGTCAAGGAGATTGGTTGGGACTTCCCCGAGGGCGAGGACTACCTTGTTGGCATCCTGCGCAAGTCTCTGATTGGATCTGCCGTTGCCAACGACCACCCTGAGTATGTTTTCCCTTTTTATTTCCTTTGATACATTGTACATGACACTAACACCATCACAGAGTCACCAAGGAAGCCCTCAACCGCTTCAACGCTTGGGCCGAGGACCAAGAGGCTAACCCTATCCACCCGTCGCTCCGCTCGTCGGTGTGGCGCGCCGGTATCCAGAAGGACACTGCTCGGGCCGTGCAGATCCTCAAGAAGGAGTGGGCCGAGACCAAGTCGATTGACGGCAAGCTCTTCTGCCTGAGCGTTCTCGGTCTTGTCAAGGACGTCGAGATCCTCAACAAGTCCATCATCCCCTTCAACTTCAACACGTCGCCCCCCTCGGACGCCGTGCCCAGCGCCGACATGCACGTCCTGAGCGGATCGCTGTCTGCCAACACGGTCGGCCGCCCTCTGCAGTGGGAGTTTATCCAGAACAACTGGGACGCCATCGTCGCCAAGATCAGCAACCCCATCGTCGTCGACCGCTTCGTCAACGTCAGCCTGAGCCGCTTCACCGACGAGTCCGTCATTGCCGACATTGACGCCTTCTTCGAGGGCAAGGACACCAGCAGCTTCGACCGTACCCTGCGTACTGTCCGTGACAAGATTCGCGGCCGTGCCGCTTACAAGACCCGTGACTCTGCTCTCCTCAAGGAGTGGCTCGGTTCCAACGGCTACGTTTGACTCCCTGTTGCTCCTGGTGTCAAACCCCGCATGTAGCCTTGATGCATTTGTATAATAGTTATTCTTGAATATCATAATATCATCAATATTTCCATCTCACTTGTACTCGTCCATTCAATGCCTCCATAAACATGCCATCTTAATACGTAATCTGCCTCCGGCGGCCCTACCGGGAGTTCTTCTCGCTACGCTCGCTCATCTTCCACTCTGCCAGCTACTGTCGTAATATTTCCCTCTGTAATATTGCCTCCGGCGGCCCTCCGGAACTCCTCGCTACGCTCGCACTTCCTTACAACACCCACTCCTTCATAATACGCACTTCCTAACACTCACGTAGTCCAGTAAAATAAGTAAAATGGTATATTGATTATCCCCCATCAATTTCCCAAGACCGAAACCCATTACAACAGCCCTTGAATCCAAGCCCAACCATATCCCATTCCCTTAATTCTGAAGAACTCTCTTTTCATCGAGGAAAAAAAAAATGAAGAAGAGAGAAAGAAAAAAACGCCAACGCCATGCCATGTATATTTGTCCAGACCATTCCCGTTTGCTCTGTAAAAGTTGCAGTTGAAAAAAAAAAGCAGTAAAGAAAAGGGAGAAAAAAAAAAGAATAAAAAGTGATGGTAAAAAAGGGAAGGAAAAAAAAAGGTGGGTGTAAATGAATGCGAAGTGAGGGTTACTCCTGCTCAACCTTGGTAGCGATAGCATCCCACCAAGGCCCATGAGCAGCCCTATCGACCGTGCCGACCCGATCAAGCAGATCAGACATCTGCCTGACCCGTTCCACAAACTCGGACAGACCCAGCGACGCCAGCCTCTCGCCAGCCGTGTTGGCCGCCTTGACCTTTTCGCTGGCCGACGATGACGACGGCGCTAGCCGGGAGAGTATGTTGCCTCTCAGACGGGTGTGTAGTAGTCTGAGGACTGGTTCTCTGGGGTCTGATGATGCCGAGGCAGAAGCAGTAGAGTTGGAAGCAGAAGAAGCAGAAGAAGACCACTCATTAGAAGCAGCGAGTACCTTGGTCACCAGAGCTCGCAAATGTCCCTTTGTAGCAGCTGGCATGGATCTCCCCGCCTCGAGAGCAGACATTGTTCCGTCGACTGTAGCTTCCAATGTCCAGCCTGATTTTTGGGGGGAAGAAGAAGATGCAGAAGAGGAAGACGACGAGAAATAAGGAGAAGAAGGAGAAGAAGAGGAGGAAGAGGCTTCCTCAAGGACAGCCATGACACGAGCAGCTTCCATCTTCCAGGGCGATCGAACATCCCTCTTGAGAAGATTCTTGCACTGAAGGAGGACAGCGCCAGCCGTGACGATCCTCCTCAGCTGGGTGGACACGTGTGTGATCCTCGACGTGTCGAGCCTGAGCATCTCGGGCACACCGGTGTCGTCGTTACCGTCCGCCAGAGGCGTGGTGAACACGTCGACCAGCATCTGCGCGTAGATGCGGGAGGCAGTGGGCCGCGACCTCGGGTGGTTGATCCCCTCTGGGTCGCGTCTGCTCGTCTCGGCGAGGACCTTTGTCCGTGCGGCGCGCCAGGCCGCCTCCGCGGCGGCGAGGCCCACTCTCCCGCTCTCGAAGTCGTCTGCGAAGCGCTTAGCCTCGTACTGCGGCGCCGACTCGATGAGGCCCGGGGCCGCGACGCGAAGGAGGTAGTTGACGTAGTCGCCCAGCATGACGTCTATGAAGCCGCTCAGTGCTTCGACGCGGTCAATCATGTTGCCTTCGTCGTTGGACGAGGGTGGCCCGACGGGCAGGAGACGGTTTCGCACCAGGTCGGCTACCTCTTCGTCGCGGAAGGGGGCGCACAGCTTGGGCAGCATGGACGCCATGGCCGTGAAGAACTTCTCGTACGAGAAGCTGCCCAGGAGGAACTGACGCTCCGCCATCTCCGGGTCCAGCATCTCGTCTATGAGCTTGTACATGGAGTTGCCTGGCTTCAGGAGCCGCTGCAGCTTGTCCTTGATGTCGCCCGCCATGGCCATGAAGAGGCGGAAGTCGTCGTGCGTCTTGTTGTCGCTGCTGCCCATGTTGGCGCGCATACGCTCAAACATCGGTCGCGACATGGCCGCCTGCAGCTCCTGGTACTCCTCGGCTGGGATCTGATACTCCTTGTTCAGGGCCAGCTCGTGCACCACGATGCGGTTGTCGGGCAGGAGGCCGTTGAGACCGGACTTGATGGTGATGGACTTGCGCTGCGGCTGTTGCTGCTGCTGCTGCGACTGCTGCTGTCGACTTCCGGAAGCAGGTGTAGCCGGGGGTGTGAGGAGGGGACCATGGCCGCTGCTACTGCTGCCGCTGGCACTGCTGCTATGGTTCTTGCTGTTGTTGTTGTTGCTGCTGCTGTTGTTGGCGGAAGTGGATGTGGACGCGGATGGCGGAGAGACGAGGCTGCTAGCAGCGGCAGACGCCTCACTGGGAGTCGTCTCGGCAACACGCGGCTTGGTGTCGCCGGTGCGCTTCTTTGTGCGGCGCGACCTGCGCGCCTCGCTGACGGCATCAAATATCATCTTCTTGCCCTTGTCCTGGCCGGCGAGCTTCTTGATGCGCACAATCAGCATGAGCTGGCTGTCCTGGATGCTCTGGCGGTACAGGGCCGAGGCGGCGTCGTCGGTGGACGAGTCCCGCACCGTCTGGAAGATGGCGTCGAGCTCGACAAACTGCATGAGCATCACCTCGATGAGCGCGTTGGAGTCGCGCGACTTCCACGCGATGAAGGCGTTGTGGAAGACGGCGTACGCCTCGGGCAGCGTCTTGCAGATGGCCGGCGGCACCGTGTACCGGTTCGCCCACGTCAGGCGCGCCAGTATGTTCTCAAACGTGATCAGGAGGTCCTTGGCCTTGCCCACCAGGTCCTGCAGTTGCGGGTTCTCCAGGTCAGCAGCTGGCAGGCGGTGCGCCGCCGCCAGGGCCTCCCCACCGCCGCCGCTGCTGCTACTCCCGACACTGTTGGTGCCGGCGTTGTCCTCGTCCGTCTTGTTGGCCAGCACCTGGTTGGGGTGTCCCAGGATGAGAAAAGCGCTCAGGAAGGTGCGCACGGCCGACATCTCACCCACGGATCCAGGAGCACCCTCCTGCAGACCGCACGTCCGGAGCAGCCGGGCCGTGGCCACCAGCACCTTCTCCTGGGCGAGTAGCGCGGTGACCGTGTCAAAAGACGTATCACGGATGCCGTCAACCGACAGACCGAGGTTATTAAAGTCCTGCATGGCCTTCTTCCGGGAACACGCGAGCCACCAGTCGCCGATTCTCGAAGCGGCAGCCTCGGGAGTCATCTGGGGACGCGGTTCCTCCTCCTCTTCATCCTCGTCTTTGTCCCCGTGCACCTGAGCGGAAGCCTCGGCCTCGGCCCCAGAAGCAGGAGACTTCCCGCCGGGGGAAGAAGATGTGATGGTGTTCTGACTGCTGTTGGTGCTGTGGCTGTGGCCCCTGGGACGGCTGTTGCTGTTGTTGTTCCTCCTGCGCAGCTCGTCGCGACGCTTCTCGGCCTCGGCCATGCGCTCCTCCATCTGCAACCTCATCTTGGTGATGCCCTGCTCGCGCTTCTCCTTGACGGACTCGGCGACGAGCTTGGCCTTCTTGACCTCCTCGGCGCAGTTTGCCACGATCTCGGCGAGGTTACGCTCCCTGGCCTGCTGGGCGGCGACGGCACGGTCGTGGGAGACGGACGCGTCGCGGGTGGCGGCCTTGGCCACGGCGGCCCTGAGGCGGACCTTTTCGGCATGGGCGGCCCGATCGGCAAGTCGGGCGCGGCGGTCCTCTAGGAACGAGGCGCGTCGCAGGTGCTGGGCGACGTGCTTGCTCTGGTCGTTGCTGCTGCTGCCGGGGCCGGCGCCGCCGCCGGACTGCTGCAGGGACGACGAGCACCTCGAGTGTGCGGACGACATGGAGTTGCGGCGTGACGACGCGGCAGACCCTTTGCGTCGGGCCTGCGAGGGTCGGTAGAAGCGGGCGGCTATGCGCGGAGGGGGCGTGTACATTATGGCAGCGCTGTCGTGGTCCCAGATGGCTACATCGTCGTCGTCGGGGGGGAGGGTGAGGTCGATGTCTTCTTGGTGGATGTCGTCTTCGTCTTGTTGGGCATCATCGTCCATCATGCTCGTGTCGCTCGGAACGGGGCTACATGATTCTTCTAGATGGCGCGACGATGGCTCAGCCAAGTCGAGAGAAGGGCGACGCATGTTTGTTTATCTTGTCTGTGTATTGTTTTTTTTTCGTGTCGTCTTCGTATTTGTGGTTGTTGTCGTTAGGTTGTAGATGTATATATAATAATATGTTTTCGAAAAAGAAAAAGAAAAAAACGCTGATGATGAAAGAAGATGGAAATAGGATGAGCGGGGGAGAGAGAGAGAAGAAGAAAGTATGCGTCAGACTCGAGGAGGGGGGGAGTCTTGTTATCAGCTTGTACTGTGTTGCGTGCACCAGCCACACACAACAGACGTCGATGAATCAAATCCCAAACTTGTTTCGTATGGATTTTTTTCCCTTGCCCGAATGAGTTATGATGCAGGATTCAAGTAGGGAGTGGGAGGTCAACACGCGGGGTGCAGTGGCGCGGGCGTGTGCGTGCGTGCGTGAGTGGCGTCAGATTTAGTTGAGAGCACGGCAGTAACTCGTACAGATAGGTAGGTAGGTAGGGTATCAATCGTGTGTATGTCGAGTCGAGTTGGTGATTTTTTCAAGGAATGTCGCGACGAAAAAAGAAAAGAAAAGGAAAAAACGAGAGACTAAAACAAAAGAAGTTGTACTTTATCGCCGGATGCGTCAAAACGAGCCTGGACCTACGAGTAGAGATGGAGGTTGAGACGAGAAAATGGGGTTGGGGTCAGGGACTTGAACTTGGGGGTCTCAAGTCCCTGACTCCTTGCTAATACTCCACGCTACGTGCACTGCTGAGTGAGCCCTGGAAGCTTCGAGTAGCAATTGAATTTGAATGGAGACCCGGAAGTTGTTATTACACCCACTGTACTACGTACTACTCCGTCCTTTGCACCCGCTGTACTTGTTACCCACTGTACTTATATCCCGGGTACTGTACCTGCTACGTCAACGCTTTTGTACTACTTGATTTCGCAGCACCACAAATCATTTACAGCGTCATGTACCGAGTATCACGGGTGCACATCATCTTCAGCTACTAGTAGTTGACGTGTAATAGTACTCGACAAATTCCTATTCATACAATTCATTGCCGTATGCAACTATAAATTTTACTTTTTTTGGGGTCCTTTCCATGTTATATATCTCTCGAGTGTTTCCTTTTCATGTAAATATCTCTCGAGTCTTCATAGTATATATCTCGAGTTCACATCTTTACATCTCCCCTTTTGTTTTTTTGGTTGTTGTAAAAGAATATCCGAATTATATCCCTTTTTACCATCGTGTGAACCATCATGTCATTCATTATAATATTTCCCCCCTCTTGCATGCTTTTACATCTGTCATACTCTGATACACACACATACACACACATCTGATCATAATCTGGGTTTCAAAAGTGATCAAGATCAATATGTATCGTATCGTATGCATAATCTGAAAATGAAGATGATAAAAAAAGACTTATTAAAAATCAACCCAAACGCCTTCCGTATCCATGTTGCTTTGTTTGCCCCTTCCTTTGGCTCCTGAAGCCGTATGCTTTTTTGTTTTTTTGCGTGTGTGTGTGCCCTTGGAATATTATATGTCTTTGCGTATCTCATGTCGTTATCTTTTGTGTGTGTGTGTTTTTTTTTTGTGTTTCCACCTTTTTCGTGATGCTTCCCTTTACTCCTCCCAGTCCTTTTCCACCTCTTCATGCCCATGTTCCACTCAGGGCTCGACGGGCATGTTGTCCTCGTCTGTTCATCCTGTGCTCCCACTCCAGTACAGTCTCATAGCACAGGACATACTGTCGCAGGCTCTGCACCATGCTCAGCCTCTGCTGCCGGAAGTCCTCCACCGTCTTCTGGACCAGGTCCACCGACTCATCGCCCAGCCACTTCGAGTCGATCGTCGACGCACCGGGCGGCTGGCACTGCTGCATCTTGGCCCTGAGAGCCGCCGCCGCCGCCGCCTCGCCGTGACCGCGGCTGAGAGGAGACACGTCGCCACCATCAGCCATGGGGTTCCGGCGGATGGCATCGCTCATGTCGACATCGCCGTCGCCGAGGACCTCGTCCATGCTCTGGGTCCGCTGTGCCGCGCTCTTGGCCTGCCGCGAGCGCTTGAGCATGTCAATCACGCTGTCCACGGTGCAGAAGGTGCCTGTGCGTCCGCATCCCGCAGAGCAGTGCACCAGCATGGGCCGGACCTTGGCATCCGCCTCGGGCTCCTCGTGCCACGTGTTGGGCATGTGCCCGCTCATCTTGCGGCCCTCCATGACCGACGTCGTCTCCACCGGCATCGACGCCCTCTGCGTAACGTTGGCCAGCTCGACCAGACCCAGCAGGTGGGATGGCTTAGCGGGCGTGCCAAAGTCGGGCCACGAAGGGAAGTGCAGGTGCGTGATCTCACGCATCGGCTCAAAGGGGTGGGAAGCGTGCACCAGGGCAAACTTGCGGATGATGACATACGGCGTCTCACCCGCGTCCTTCTGGGGTGTGGAAGCAGGGGGTGTCGGCGTCGAGAACTCCACCGTCGTCGTCGTGTTGGCCCGTCGGCGCTTGGCGTCCCCAGTAGTGTTGGATCCGGGCGTCGGTGTTGCTTCAGCCCGGTGCTTGTCCATGTCCAGCGAGGCCCTCTTCTCCGACAGCTGTTTCAGACGGATGGGGCCGTGCTCCTTCTCCTTCCAGTACGGGTGGCACTTGAGCTGCCCGCCCTCAGACTCGGCTGTGAGCATGACAATGACGCGTACGTCTTGCTCCCAGATCATAGACCAAAAGTCCTGCAATGTTGTCAGTAAATTGTCATCGTGGCCATTGGGGCAAGTATAGAGATGAAAGATGAGAGAAACATACCTCGTATGTGGCAGGTAGAGGTCCCTGTGTAGCAATGTACCGCTTGTTGCTGCCCGACGGACGCACATGGCTCGCATTGACATAATCGCAGCCAGTGCCAGCCTTGCTCTGGAGCTTCACACGAGCATGCTCGAAGGGAAGAATATCCTTGTAGCGGTTCTTCCCACCCTTCTCCACGCCGCAGAGCTGTACAGACTGTTTCTTCTGGGCCGTGTGGGGGTCAAAGGCGGCGTAAGCCGTCTGCATGCGGGCCTTCTCGTCCTTTTCAATCTGGAGGAATTTATCCGAGATCTTCTTGCCCTGATCCGGCTCCGAGGCTGCCTGCCGCAGCCAACCCGGAAGCACGGGTGACGTCAGGCCCTGGGGACGGTTGACGGGGAACTGTCCCACGCCGTCCGCGAGGTCCATGTTCTGCCGGATGTTGGAGAAGAAGGGGTTGGGGCAGCCGGCGGTGGACGGCAAGGTGACGCCCCCTATCACGGGGGCGAGGTTGAGGTCTGGGCGGCCACGGGCCGGGTTGTTACCCGATGCCGGTGCGGCATTGGGGGATCCGCGGTCGATCATGTCGGGGAAGGCGTCGACGAAGCTGACGAAGCCTCCCTTGAGAATGCAAGTCCTGCCAGTGAAGCCTTCGTTGGTGAACTTCTTGATCATGTTCTGAGCGGCCGTGGCATCTCGCTGGTCCGACGTGTGCGAGTCATAGATGATGATGGCGGCTGCATCGCGCCACTGGGCAAACTTTTCCGAGGCTACTCCACCCTGGAATGTCTGGTGAAGCTTCTGGATGTTAAACGTGGCACGCTTCAGAAGCGTCGTGGGGATGCACAGGTTGAGAGAACCCTTTATGCGAGCCGTCGCGTGGTTCTGGGCCGAGCGGATATCCAGTAGCAGGACATGGTTCTGGCCAGCACCCTTCATAGTATCCCTGAGCTCGGCGCCTGAGATCATGGTAGGCAACGAGGGGTCGAAGGAAGACGGCAGTGTGGCGGATCGGGTAATCTCATGCAAGGGAGGTGATGGTGGGTCAGCCTTGTGCTCCATGACCGACATTCGTGGGTCACGGTCCTCGGACCGCGTCAGGGTTGAGCGGCTCGGAGTCGATCCATCCATGGGAGCGGGGGACTCGAAGCGAGGCATCCCACCCAGTTGGGTGGGGTGTAGCGACGACTCCGAGTTGCGCTTGGATTCGGACGACATGTAGGCCGAGTCGTGAAAGCTGTCCTGATCGACATCCATCTTGTTGGGCAGAGTCTGGGGAGGGGCGGCGGTATTAGCAAACGGAAAGCCGCCAGCGGCACCGCTCGTGTGGGTGTGCCATCGTGGTGGGCGGGGCCGCGTGATGGCGGCACTGGACACCGACTGGACGTGGCTGGCAGACGGGAGAGCAAAGGACTTGCCCCGGTTGGCGTCAGCCTGTCTCTTAAAGGCTTCGAACTCGGGGTTGGCCTCCAGGGGGACCTGGGAGGGGATGGCAGCGCCAAATGACTTGACCGAGGACGAGGGTGGGCTCCAGTTGTTCCTCTCGGGAACAGACGTCTCTCGGGGGTCGTTGTTGGACTCGACAATCAGGCCGAAATAATTAGGGCTCGACGGCCTGGGATTGGGAGCACGAGCTGGTGGCGAGTTCCTCGGAGGCTGGTTCTGGCCGACGGAGTAGGCATATCGCGGCGATGCTAGAGGGGTGGTAGAGCCGGGTAGCTTGGGGGCCAGATGTGAGTGTGAGGAGCGAGGAAGGTTGTGTGAGGGCGAGTGAGGCTGTCGGGGAGCCTGGTAGGAGTGGGAGTAGGAGGAGTGCGAGCTCCCCGTCGCAGCGGACTTGGTGGCTGTCTTCATTTTCGGAAGATGTGTCAAACGAAGGTGTGTGTGTTTATGTGGTAGTAGTATAACATGTATCGGTCGTAGTTCGTGTGGTTACTGAGATTCGTGTGTGGTGCCCAGGGGTGTTTGTTGGGTGCGTGCGTCGATTACAGAAGCAGTCGAATTCAGCTTTTGAGGAGAATAGGAGAGATCATGAGGCCATGATTGCGGTCGGTCGTGACAAAGAGGTTAAAGGATGAAGAAGAGGATTGATTACGATTGTTGAGAGGGGAGAGGTTTGTGTTTGTGGGAGGCGACAAAACGTGCAATGATGTCGTTGTCAGCCTTCGGAGGAATTGGCGGGTTGCGTTGTTGGGTTTGTGTGGTCAAGGTGTGTGTGGTGTGTGTGTGTGGTAGCGTCTCCTAATGGTAGAAACAGGCAAAGAAGATTGGGGGAGGGGGTTCCAGTTGAGGTAGACAAAAGGTAGACTTTAAAAAAAAGCAGGAGGGTGGCGTTGAGTGAAAAGAAGGAAGAGAGAGAGAGCCCTGACGTTACTAGACCCTTGGTGGCAAAGGTGAACAAGAAAGGCTCGGGGGAGACAGAGCGAGAGTGAGTGAGTGAGTGAGTGAGAGAGGAGGGGG
>FYEV01001791.1:0-15783 GCA_900188565.1 Geosmithia flava
AAATAAGGCGTTTAGAAACGTAGAGGACTTATAACCTATTAGGTTACGAAAGGTAGTATAAGAAGCCTAGGAGATAAAGGTAATAATAATGCTAGCTACTAGTAGTATATAAAGGTAAGATGTGTATGCGCTATCTAGCTAGAATCACGTGACCACACGTGACAACCTGTGGCCTAAGGCCATCAACACCTTGCAATAGATTCTCGTGCATATGCCCCCCACGCGGCCCGTGCTCAATGCCGATTGATACCCTCCCGTTCATGGTATCGGAGTGGTCTTGTTTACTGAAAGGGGTATACACGTATTCGGATCATTCATCCGAGAGACGACATGATATTGACTAGGACCTCGGACCTTGTCCAATGATTTTGAACATGTATATATAGATCAATCAGCCCGCCCAGAGGGGGAATCGGGATTCGGGATATACACCCAAGGGAAAAGTGAAGGGTGCGCCACCTGCGATGGAAGGACATGTACTGAGGCCGTCGGACTTTATAGTCGAGTCCGGCCCACTCAAGCTACATACCGATTTCGATTCTATGACGGGCACGGGGGTCTCCTAGCTGTTACAGCTCTTACTGCTGTTTGGTGAGCTTAGAGACTAGCATTGCTATGTTGTAGATAGCCTAGTCTCAACTATTTAATGCATTGCTATATGCGCATTGCGAGCTGTCGCTTAGAACAATGAAGTTGATGTGGAGGAGCCGTGGGGTAAAAACTGGTGCCTGGGGCATTCATTTTCGTCCATGCTCTAGAACTGCGACACATGCATTTACTCTATATTCAATGTCTTACGAGAATACTTGGTCATTCATGACTTGAGCCACGTGTTGTGGGGGGGAAAGTTGGAGTTGGCAAGTTGTGCGGAGTTGCATCCGTTTCCGTCTGTTGTTTTTGTTATTTTGCATCTGATAGTGACGGTGGACAAGAGTCATGATTGTGAATTGATGACTGAAAGGAGGCTGAAAGGAGGCTGAAAGGAGGCTGAAAGCGTGTCACCAGACATGGATCATCAGGGCTCAGGGCAGAGGGTTACTGGGGCTTGGTGGAGGGGACCTGGAGGGTAAAAGTCAGGGCAGAGGGTTACCAAGGGAAAGAGTCTAATAAGTGTAAAAGCCACATTGAGTGAGGGGAAGAGATATATAAAGGATGAAAGGTTAGACGCGATAAGCCACAGCTATTGTATGACGAGACAGAGGGTAGCACTTATTAAGTAGTAGACTGTAGTACTCTTCAGAGTAGTACTAACCAGTAGTGCCATTAGCTAGCAATAGAGAGAATAGTAGTGCTCTACTCCGTAGTGCTCCAGTAGTATAATAAAAGAACATTCCCATCCCAGCTCTTAGCCGCCAAAGTCAACACAAAAGTCGAGTCTCACTCAGACTCCCATCCCAGTCCCAGTCCCAGTCCCAGTCCTTCCCCAGAAAAAAAAAAAGGTCCCACTCACTCTGCAGCAGCTCGGACTTGGCAAAAGTTGGTCATTTGGCTCCCAAATCCCGATAAACCGACCAACCCGAACCAGGGAAATCGCCCCAAGAGCCAGGGACGGACACACCACCCAACCCAAGCCAGGCCAGGGAAACCCCGACAAAGGAGGAGATCGACAAGAAAAAAACAACATTGGGCTGCACGAGTAGCCGCTGGACATTAATAGTACTCTGCAAAGGTCATTCATCTGCGTCACCACTTCTAGTGCACAGCTGCTGCACATCTGCACAACCCGCACCACCACCACAAACACCACCGATTCCCGCCACGCCAATTGTTCGCCCACAACCCGAACAGAAACAACAACAACATTGTTCTTTTCTTTTACAACAGTCTCATAGGCTGCTCTTGAAAATAAAAAGTGGTGTTGTTGTTTACTCTAGTCGCCCCTCTACCAACATCTTGCGCAGTATCTTTGGACGATTTGACGAGGAAAAAAAAGAGAAAAGAAAGGAAGGAACCCTAGAAGAGGAGGAACAGAGAGAGAGGAGGAGGAACAGGAAGGGGAGGCACAACCCCAAGAATGTCTTCTTCATCACCATCACAACCTCCACGATCACGGGGAACGAATTCGAACTGGTCCGCCGGAGAAGGAGAAACATCATCAGCCAACGTTGCGGGGACAACATCACAAGACATCAACGATGGCACAACCCGTCTACGACCACGAACGATACCGCGTACGTTTTCCCCACTCCCCAAAAACTCTAGGGAATCAATCAATGCTTGTGGTGGCTCTGACTGACCAAAATATGCAGCCTGGATCGCATCCTACACGGGAGAAGTCCCACCGACACCAGAGCAGCTAGCACTACTGCAGGTACCAGCAACAGTACGCGCGCACCAGAACAACGCGACCCCGAGCGACGCGGAACGACGACGAATATCCCACGACGGCTTCGTCGACCTGGAAGACGGTCTGGGGCCGGGCAAACCCCGACCACCGCTGATACCACACATCCTGCGATACGGCCGAGCACCGCGCGGCGGACGACGATGGGACCACCTGCGCACGGCGGAGCCCGTCATCGTGCCCGCGTACGGGCCGATGATGGCGCACAACAACCGCAGCCAGGGCGGGGAAGTAGTGTGGCACGACTTCATCCAGTCTTCGCGGTGGGGCCGCCTCCCGGGCGAGGACAGCACCGTCGTGGACGCGGCGTACCTCGAGAAGCTGATGCCCGGCTTCTCCACGGACCCGGTGGGCGGGTTCAACGAGCAGGCGGCGCGGCGGCGGTCGAAGCGCAAGAGCGCGCTGGCCCTGAACCAGCGGGTGTGGGACGCCGTGATCCGCCACCCGCTGTCGCCGCTGTTCTTCCGCCTCATCGTCATCCTCACGTCCGTCATAGCCCTGGCCATCGCGGGCCGCATCTTCCTCCTCCTCGACCAGGGGGACGGCAGCCCCGGCGGTCCGCGCAGGGGCAACAACAACGGTCCCAGCGTGGAGAAGTCCCAGTCCATCACCGCCATCGTCGTCGACTGCGTCGCTGTGCCGTACCTGGGCTACATGATCTACGACGAGTACACGAGCCAGCCGCTCGGTCTGCGCTCCGGCATCACAAAGATGTCGCTCATCATGCTTGATCTCATCTTCATCATCTTCAAGGCTGCCAGTACGGCCCTCGCGTTCCAGTCGCTCGTCTTCAACGACATTACTGCCACGAATGTGCGGCCCCTGGTCGCTGCCCTCGCTGCCTTTCTCCTCATCGCCCTCGTGGTCTGGACTGTCAACTTTACGGTTAATATCCTGCGGACGGTCGAGAGGCTCGGTGGGCGTGATATTCATCAGCATCGTGGTCCTGGGTCTACGCCGAATCGTCCACCTTTGCGCGCTTGGTAAGAGTTGTTGATATGTGCTTTACGTTGGAACTTGTTGAGATCATTCCTCCCTTTCTATTTCTTTTTGGATTACCCATGACTTTTTTCTTTCTTTTTTCTTTTCTTGAACATACCCCCTTTTTTGGTTACTTTTGTCTTTTTTTAGACACACTCTTCTTGTATGTATATATATATCGGGCATACTTACTACTACTACTTTTCTTTATCTTGTTTTTGGGTTACTTTGCCTGGCGTTTTTGTTGGGTGGAGTATGCAGCATGAGGGTACAAGATATCTCGGCGCGATGCCTCTTGTTTGCTTATTTGCGGGTGTGAATGTAGCATTGTTTTTTTTCATACTAGGTTCTTCCTTTTTTTTCTTGAATAATATTATTTTAAAAAAAGAGAGAAAAATATTACTTTGAAAGAGAAGATGATGATGAGAATCTTTACAGAGTACGAGTAAACAGACATAAACTCAGTGTAAAGCGCCGTACGGATGAGTAAGAAAATGAGAGCGGTCTGTCACGGCAAAACTACAACGCTAATCCCATCTCGTCCATCTGCAGTGAAAGCCTAGTAGTAACCCGTACTCCGCGCTGAACGCCTAACGCAACCCCGCTATAAGGTAACTGCGAAAGAGCCCCGGGAAGCGCTAAAGCCTGGGCCCGGAGGTTGACGGATGGAAGAGACCCGACCCCAACCTAACAGACTTGCTCCGTAGTAGGTAGTAGGTAGAGTTTCTACGAGTAGGAGCACCCTAGGGAGAGGACTAACTATATGTACGAGTACTCCGTACCTTGTACTGAGAGCCCAAGGCTGTAGCCGCTCGCTGTACGGGGAGTACAGGGCAGACCACAAAGAAGCAGTAGTACGGAGTACAAAGTAACTCTTCCCTCTTTTGTTGCTACTGATCTCACCATCAAAGCCACCACATAACTACTACTGCTACTACTGTCACCAACCCACCAACCAACCACCCCTCGTGATCCTTCTCTTCTGCACAACAGCGCAGGAGGAAATCGCCCAACCATCTTATGCGGTAGTCGAAAAGAGAAAAAAAGACCGTCTCCTTCGCTGCTCCCCCTCGCCACACCCACCTCCTCTCTCGGGTCGTCGCACTCTCTCTTCAGGATTGCCATCACCTTTGTCGCCTCTCCCCTCCTCCCTCCCGACCATCGTACGGCAAAAGCCAACCCCCCTCCGCCGATCACGACCTTTTCTCCATCCCAACGACGAAACCTCCCGTCCTATAGATACTCCAACGAATACAAACCCCGCTCCCGCCCTTTAGACGTCGCCTTCTTCGCTCAACCTTTCGCCCTTCCGACCGGCCGTCTGGGGAACCCCTCTCTCGCTTTCTCTCTCCCCCCCCACCATCACCAGGCGAACTATCGATATCTTTCCTCGTTGAAGTTGTCACAGACGTGACTACTTGCCCATAATGGCGTCAAGGCCACCGGCGGCACCACTGAACAAGATGCCCAACCGTGAAGATATTGGGTCGACGTGAGTTTCCTCGTTGTCTCCCCATGCTGTTCTTGCTGCGGGCTGGTTGCCACTGCGCGTGCATCTATCTTGCCGTTGGGGATATGTTCGCTGACTTTTTGATAACAGATGGGGGTACCTGCAGGCCAGCATCTCCCGTATCATGGACGATCTGGAGCTAGGTATCGACATGCAGATTTACATGGGTGTATACACGTTCGTCTCGCCCACTCCCTCTCCTTCGTCGTTCATCGGGGCTCTAGGGTCTCGGTGAAGAGGAAGAAAAGAACACAACTTGATCTTGCTAACTATCATCAAACTGTAGGGCGATCCACAACTTTTGCACCTCGCAAAAGGCCGTCGGTGCACCATCAGGCCCTGCTATGAACTCAAACCAGCGTGGAGGTACGTGAATCAGAAGGAACCCGTGTAGAAACCAATTTCCGACGACATGAAGCTAACACTCATTTGCCTGCGCAGCGCACCTTCTCGGGGAGGATCTGTATAGAAAACTGATCGAGTACCTTCAAGCCCACCTGGACGGACTAGTCGAAGAGTCGAGGTTCCACGCCGACGAAGCCTTGTTGACCTTTTACATCAAGCAGTGGAACCGCTACACGACGGCCGCCAAGTACATCCACCACCTGTTTCGGTACCTCAACAGACACTGGGTCAAGCGCGAGATAGACGAGGGCAAGAAGAACATTTACGACGTCTACACTCTGCACCTGGTGCAGTGGCGCAGGGTCCTCTTCGAGAAGCTCTCCGTCAAGGTCATGGATGCCGTCCTCAAGCTTGTCGAGAAGCAGAGGTTGGGCGAGACCATCGAGCACAGCCAGATCAAGCAGGTTGTCGATTCTTACGTTTCCCTCGGCCTCGACGAGAACGACAGCTCCAAGTCGACCCTCGACGTCTACCGCTACCACTTCGAGCGTCCCTTCCTCGAGGCCACCAAGGAGTTCTACCAGGCAGAGTCTAAGCAGTTTGTCGCCGAGAACAGCGTGGTCGAGTTCATGAAGAAGGCCGAGGACCGTCTCGCAGAGGAGGAGGAGCGCGTCGGCATGTACCTCCACCAGGACATCGCCGTCCCCCTCAAGAAGGCCTGTAACCAGGCCCTGATCGCCGACCACTCGGCCCTGCTCAGGGAGGAGTTCCAGGTCCTCCTGGACAATGACCGCGAGGATGACATGAAGCGCACGTACAAACTCCTGGCTCGCATTCCCGAGGGACTGGATCCCCTCAGGGCCAAGTTCGAAACACACGTTAGGAACGCCGGCCTCAGCGCTGTCCAAAAGGTGCAGTCGGCCGAGGGCGACAAGCTGGAGCCCAAGGTCTACGTCGACGCCCTCCTCGAGGTGCACACCCAGTACCACGGGCTAGTAAAGCGGGCCTTCAACGACGAGCCCGAGTTCACGCGATCGCTGGATAACGCCTGCCGCGAGTTCGTCAACCGGAACGAGGTGTGCAAGTCTGGTTCTAGCAAGTCGCCCGAGCTCCTCGCCAAGTACACCGACGTGCTCCTGCGCAAGAGCAGCACCAGCATCGAGGAGTCGGACCTGGAGCACACGCTCACGCAGATCATGACGGTCTTCAAGTACATCGAGGACAAGGACGTCTTCCAGAAGTTCTACTCGAGGATGGTGGCGAGGCGACTGGTGCACAGCAACTCGTCGTCGGACGACGCCGAGATGAGCATGCTCGGCAAGCTCAAGGAGGCGTGCGGCTTCGAGTACACCAACAAGCTGCAGCGCATGTACCAGGACATGGAGCTGTCCAAGGACCTGAACCGGGAGTTCAGGGCGCACCTGGACAACAATGACGTGGTGTCGACGCTGGACTCGACCTTCTCCATCCTGGGCACGGGCTTCTGGCCGCTGACGCCGCCGAGCACCAACTTCACGCCCCCATCGGAGATACAGTCGGACATTGAGCGCTTCACGCGCTTCTACAAGCACAAGCACGACGGCCGCAAGCTCACGTGGCTGTGGCACCTGTGCAAGGGCGAGATCAAGGCGGGCTACTGCCGCAACAGCAAGACGCCCTACACCTTCCAGGTGTCGGTCTACCAGATGGCCATCCTGCTCCTCTTCAACGAGAAGGAGACCAACACGTACGACGACATGTTGAGCGCCACCCAGCTGAGCAACGAGGTGCTCGACCAGGCCCTGGCCATCATCCTCAAGGCCAAGGTGCTCATCATGGCCGGCGCCGCCGCCGGCGAGAAGCCCGGCCCCGGAAAGACCTTCAAGCTCAACTACGACTTTAAGAACAAGAAGATTCGCGTCAACCTCAACCTCGGTGGTGTCAAGGAGTCGAAGCAGGAAGAGGTCGAGACGAACAAGACGATTGAGGAGGACCGAAAGCTTGTACTTCAGGTTAGTTTACACCTCTCCTCTCCCCTTTCCTTTCCTTTACCATTTCTCCCCCCTTGATGACTCCCCACCCCCCCCTCCCCTGAGAACAAAACTGACATATGACAGTCCGCAATTGTACGCATCATGAAGGCCAGAAAGAAGATGAAGCACACCCAACTTGTCAGCGAGACAATCAACCAGATCCGCTCCCGCTTCGTCCCCAAGGTAGGAGACATCAAGAAGTGCATCGAGATTCTCCTCGACAAGGAATACCTGGAACGTCTGGAGGATGATGAGCTAGGATACTTGGCATAGATGGATGTTTTTTTTTTTCAGATTCAGAAGAAGGTAAAAGAGATGGATGGATGCACGGATGGGAGTGTGATCAGATGGAAGTGATGGGAGGAGGAAGATTCCCGAAATTACAACAGAAGTATTATAAACATTATTCCGTCGAACAATATCACTTTTCTATACCTTTATTGTACTTTTTGAAATGAATAATCCAGGACTATGGTCGTAAATGAGCAGTGACAGTGTTGAAATTCTTACTCTACTCATGATGCTAGTATGGGTATAGGGTGAGTTTTTAAAGTAAGCAACTCAAGTGTAAAGAAACCACTACACAAACCACCCTATACCTGTTGTTCAGAGATTCAACATTATTTACATTGCCATGCTCAGGGCAACTCAGAGATTGTAAACGAGCTACCCTATATCTACTGCTTAGAGGTTCAACATTGTTCACATTGCAATATCAAGGATAATAAAAAAGGAGAGAAAAAAAAGACGAAAAGACAAACAAATATATTATAGACGAAATACGAGGACATTTCCATCCCATCCCATCTTTCCTAATCCTAATCCATTTCCCAAGTTGCTATGCTTTCATGCTAATGTTTCTGTTTCCACCTTGATGCCGTCGCTTACCTCCTCTTGAAAGGTATATGCTGCTAGGTACTAGTATGTAAAATTCATGAATGTTATTAAAGTAGGGTCGATTTTGGTTATGATGTCAAGAAGAAGAAGACTGCTGTGGTGGTTGTTGTTGTTGCTGCGAATCCTTCTTGTCAGAGACCTCAGCAGACACCCCACCAGCAGAAGAACTATGCCCTGTATCAGGACGACCAGACTCATCAGTCACACCAGATAGGATGCTCTCGCTGAAACTAGGTTGTTGGGCGTGACCGGGTTTCCTATCGCTGTCGAGACTGGTATACGCTGACCTGTCAATCTCGGAGCTCCTACTCGCTGGACTCATGGGTGTAGGCGTAGAAGTGGACCACGAGGCGTCTTCTGTGCTTGCACCTGCACCTCCCACACCCCTGGTGGCAGTATCTGTTGAGGAACGTTCTGTCGTCGTGGCGTTGGACTTGTTGTTGCCGTTGCGACCAGCACCCCATGATGAGCCCCATCCGCTTGTCTTGCGCTTCTCACCTGCCCATGCGGCCCAGCTGGACATGTAGGCGCTTGCGCGGGCACCTGCTGTCTGTTGCTGTTGGGCCTTGGCGGCGTCGGAGGAGGATGCCTGAGAGGGGGAGGGGGATGAGGCGCGTGGGGAGGAAGGGGAGGAGACGTTGTTGCTGTTTGGTTTTTCACCAGGGTTGGCGGCGGCAGCAGCAGCAGCATCTTCGGCACGACGACGTTGTGATTCGCGAAGGTACTCTACGTCAGAGTAGATGCGGCTGAACATTGTGGAGGCCTTGTCGCGGCCGGCGGCGAGGTTGCGACCGAGGAGGTCACGGCCCTGGGCGAGACGCTCGTCAATGTGCAGGTCCTTGACCTGGTCTGCTATGCGGCGCTGGACGTCGTCCATCGTGAGGCCGCCGGCGCAGGGGTGGCGGGGCTCCGAGACGGCGAAGAGGTTGGCGTCCGTGTTGGCGTCCCACATGCGGTAGTTTGTGGTGCGGGACCAGGCTTCGACCCAGTCGAGGCCGTAGTCGATGGCCGGGTCGGCGTCGGCCGCGCTGACGGCGCCGCCGCTGTACACGTCTGCCCCGCCGTTGAGCACGAGGTAGTTGTGGTACTTGACCGAGGAGATGAGGCCCAGGATGTACGCCTCGAACTGGGAGCGGATGAACTCCTCGCTGCCTGCGTACTGCATGTTGTTGGGCCGGCTGGGGTCCGACTCATCCCACGTCTCGTTGACCTCGTGCGTCAGGTAGTCGATCCACCGGCGGTCGGCGGCCGTCAGGGCGAGGGCCTGCCGGAGCGATGACGACGTGATGCTCACGCTGTCCTCGTCCAGGTTGATCAGGATGTCGCTGTACCGGTCCTTTTGCTGTAGGAGGAGCGAGTTGGTGCTGCCGACAATGTACGACTTGGTGCCGAAGTCGGCCAGCACGTCTAGCTGCTGGAGAGGCGTGTATGGCCCAAACAAACTTCCCTGTTTATCTGTTAGCAAGGAAGACATATTGAATGGAGTCAAACAACATTGATTTCGTTACCTTTCCAAACACTTGCAGAGGGAGACCCATGAATGACAACAGCGAGTTGCGATTGCTACTCTGCAGACTCGTAGGCTTGGTCAGGCCATCCTCGTAGCTGTTAAGTTCAGGGTCCGCACAGTCCTGCAGGTTGCGCATCAGGCCGGGGATCAGTGATACAAGGGCAAACTGCACCATGCACAACCGATCACACTTGGATCCAAAGAAGAGCATCTACACATGTGTTAGTTTCCCTTATCTTTCTTCTTCTTCTTCTTCTCCCATCCCCCCCATTTGGTACGTATTCCAATAGTATGTGTTCTGATACAACGTACCTTGGGCTGCAAGAGGCAACACTTGAGCAATACCAGAGTCTGCCACTTGAACTCGTGAATGAGCTCTCTGAGACTCATACCAATGTACTGGTCGCGGTCGGCCTCCTCCTCGAGCACGCCCCTGGACTTGTCCTCGGACAGGCTCTCCTGGAACCTCTTGAGGATGTCGTCGTCGGTGAAGTCTCGCTGGTCGAACCAGGCCTTTGTCACGATGCCCAGGCGCTGGCGCATCAGGCCAAACGACTTGGGGCTGTCGGCAATGACCACGACGGCCTTTTGTACGGTGGACCGCGTCACGTCTTCGGGTCGGTTGATGAGCTGGGTCGAGTCGAGCTGGCGGGTGCATGATATGCCGAACAGGCTGGTGGCCGGGCCTTCGGACGACTCGGGCTTCAGGAGGGTGAAGTAGGAGAATTCTTCTTCGGATCTGTTCTCGTCAAAGGGGTCCCGTCAGTCTCTTCTTTGCTGGTTGCATATTTCGAGAGGGGTGGGATATGTTCCCATCACCACTGTTCTTCCCGGGCCAAAACTTACGCGTGTGCACCGTCGCTCAGGGCCATGAACGGCAACAGACCCCAGTTGTACTTGGCGGCAGGGTCGACGCCCTCGTCCGCGCCGAACCAGCTCTCCACCTCTGGGCCACGGGCGTGATGGAAACCCACGACTGTGACGAGGGGCGTGAATGGCACCCTGGGGGTCTTGACGGGACTGGGAGTCGCGGTTCCGGTTGTGGGACCTGTGCCCGTCGTTGCCGTCGTCGTTGCCGTCGCGCTCAGCGGTGTGGGTTGAGCATCTGCTGCCGCTGGCACTGGTTGAGGAGCATCCGTCTTGTTGTCATCGTGGGTGGTGTCGTCATTGCCAGGCTTCTCCCCGCTGTCTTCCTTGGTATCGTGATCTTTGATGGCATCATGATCATGCTCGACCGGTGGCGTAGGGGTATCAGACTCGATTGGCTCGGCCGCAGTCGGGCTGTTGGCGAGGACCCTGTCGTCGGTATCCATGGCTGGCGGGGGTGTGTGGGAAAGATTGAAGGTTGATCTTCAATTCCCGTGTACCAAGTCGTTTATGTGCGGTGTAGGTGGGAGGGGTACTCTGCGAGAGATGAATTGTTCCTTGTGCTGGCTATGGCGGGGCCATGTGACGATGTTATCCTCGGGAGAAGTTGCTTGTTTCTTTGTTTGTTTTCTTGTCTAATAGGTCTCCTTCTATCTGCTGGGTGTTTTTTTCCCTGGCTGTTGTCTCTATCAATTACGCGCTCGCCGCGTGGGACCCTAAAAGGGGGAAAGAGGGGCGGTAAACGAGTAATCGAAGTCTGGGGGGGCCTAAGACTCGGGAATGCTGGGGCTAAGGGGGGATGGGCCTCGAAGGGTACGTGGGATGTGTCGATTTGAGTGTACGGGGCCCTCTCGACGGATGAGGCTTCGTCGATGCTTGTTTGTGTATGTGGCCTGGGGTTTGCGATCTTCAAAATGATGTCTTCAACAATGGGATTGAAGATGGGTGAAGCTTGAATACAGGTAGATTCAAGTTAAGGGGACCCGCCTAGGACGAACCTGAAGTGGAAATGATGGACAATAGCCAAATCTACAGTTTGTCCCCACAACGAAAACTGACGACGAACACCGTTTTCTCTTTTTCTTCTTTGTGCTGTTCTTTTTCTTTTTCTGTTTGCTTTAGTTAAATCTTTCTCTGTTTTGACCCGTCCTTCTTCCTCTTTCCTCCTCCTCTTCCTCCCACCCCGCCGTCTGCCATTGGGTATGACGCTGATGATCATTGACAACGCACATGTCACGTGTAAGGAAACTTGATTCATATTTCCTTTTTTTTAGTCATCAGCACGTGCTCGTATAGAAGTAGAGCTTCAAAGTGAGAAGAAGGTGAGCTGGAAAAGGGAGAGAGAGACACACATGACACAGAAGGAAAGGAAAACAGGAAATAAGCATCTATACATGGTAACCGTTCTAGCAACAAGTGTCTTTCCTATTAGTCTGGCACTAGCACCGGCACGACTCGTTGAATTGTAAATAGATAGACCGCCTTGGTTCGTCACGGCACATGTTTAATGGTAATACACGGCAATATTGCAGGGTTCGGCTCTTGAGTTGAAAAGGGTAAGAAGCTTGACTCTGCTACTCAAGGCGAAACAGCTCGGGGGTGTGATCGGCATAGTTTATCATGCAGTTGGCAGGAGAGCTTCCATTTTCATTGTCGACAACGTGGGGGAGAGGAGACCATGTTGTCCGGTCTTATGTGCAGCGGAGTTGAGTTGGCCCGATATGTGCAATAGTAGGTACTAGTTGTAATTTTTTTTTTAAAAAAAAAAAATATCTCGGTAGCTCCTAGTAGTAGCACTTGAAGAACTGTTCTAGAGACAAAGGAGTTGACAATATGGAGTGACCATGTGATGATACCCAGGACCCAGAGTCCCACCCCGAGTTCCAGGGTTCTCCGAGGGTCTGAAGCACAAGTGTATGAAACAGGAAGGAGCTTCTAGAAAGCTTCGTCCTTTTGACCGGACCAGGGGTGTATTACAAGTGTTAACAGGTTCACTGATATTTCCAAGTTTCTGTCTGTAGCGACTCCGTACAATAGACATAAAGGGACATTTACATGCACCGTAATTAGGAACCACGAGTTACGAGTATATAGAATAGTATTTTAATGCATCTTGACCCGACCTGTGGCTTGCGTGTGTTCATCTCACCGTCGGCCAAGACTAGTTATTACTCGTTGCTCGTATGTAAGTTGGATGCATTGGCATTGGGCGTTATGCATGTTGGAGACGGGTTCCCTTCTGAGTCTCTTCTTGACTGGACTACAGTGTACTCGTACAACTTGTTTATGCAGGCTGTGTTTTTTTTTCTTCTTCGTCGCAAAGTTGAGGGCTGGGTTTATGGCTGGACAAGTGTTATATAACCAACATATGATAGTATGGAGGGGGGGATGATATATATTTGCGAATATGGTACTACTATAACAAAGTGCGAGTACTAGAAACTGGGCTTGAGAGAAGTCTAGTTGTGGAGGAAGCTCGTATAAAATGATCTACGACTTTGATCTTGAGATTTTCTATTTTTTGTTCAATGCCATTAGCATTGATGCTATTATCGATAGCTCCGTACCCGGTCCTAGTCTCTAGGATGTCCATCCCTCAAGGTGTTATTTACTTCTCGCATAGAATACTTCCTTCAGGGGTGTTGGAAGCCACCACCACGTGTCAATTGATTGCCATTTGTTGATCTTGCTAGTAGTAGTACTCATTATTCCTCACATTGTATAACTCCGTACTCCGTATTACTCGTACTCCTTACCAAAAGAAAAGAATGGGGAATGAATTTCTGAGCTGTCAGAGCTGGGCATCATGGCTACTCGTACTGCCATGGGCCACCCTTCCCATGCCCCTCTACCGCCCCCCTGTATCGGTTGTCGGCGGGTGGGTGGGAGGTGATTGTGCTTTGGCGAGAATTTGCGCCCGCCTCATATGAGGTCGACTCGGATTCCAGCTTTGTCTCACATTGGGGGGCAGCAAAGTTACGAGTAGCACCAGCAAGCAAGCAGCAGGACAGCAGCAGTAGCCAATGTGACAGTCATGTTTGCTTGCCTGCTGGGGGTTTTTGCGACGTGTGCATGGTTTGCGTTGGCTTTTTTTGCTTTTCTACAGGTACGACCAGTCGACTTTTCGGGTTGCTGCTACGAGTACCTGCTTGTAGTACGAGTAGTACAACCGTGTTACCCGACGAGTATTTTATATCTCTCGTAATGATGTCCAATGTTGTTTAGTAATAGGATGAGATGATGTTGGAAGGAATCGACAGAAGTCTGTGCTCTTGCTTCTCTAGTCGGGCGGGTGGTGTTAGCTGCTTCTGGCAGTTGCCTGTACGGTTCGGGTCGTGCCTGCCTACTTGTCTGTCTGTCCTAGGTGCACTTGACCCGTCCGTGTGCCTGGGCGTCTGTCGGGTCATCTACAGTGGTCTCTGCGCTGCGTCTGTCAGTGCTCAGACGTCCCGCCCTACTCGTATTGCCCGTGCCCAGGTGGTGAGGTCCGGGTGTTTTTAGGACCCGGACTCTAGTAAAATGTCCATCCATAGTACTCCGTACTCCTCCGTATTCGTCCATATGCCCATACTTAGCAGTATGTGTGTGTGTGTGGGGGGGGGGGTCCGTCCTTACAGCCTGAAGAAACGCCCCGTTTTTAGGGAGTTCAAAGCTTTCAAGTTCCATGCCACGCACGGAGCACTGGACCTGGCAGCCTTAGGGGAAGTCTGATGGAAGGAGAGGGGCCTGAGCCAAGTTGAGGAGGGGGGCTCGTGCCATCCATGTCTTTTTCTCTTTTTGCCCTTCTTTCTTTTTTTTTCTCGAGCGAGAGCCATGTATCCAATATCGATTGGAGAACAAGGCTGACGATTCTGCTCCTGCTGATGATTCTGATGATGATGCCCATGATGATGCCCATGCCTGAATATCCATTAATGCGACTGTCGATATTACGACCAGGATTTGATTCAGCCCCGTGAACAAGGCAGAAGAAAAAACCTGTATGTCTACTAGGACTTAGTAGTTGATATGAAGCCAAGAGACCACCAGCCATTAGCACACATCAATCCATTCATACGGAACCATCCGTCCTCCAAATCTTTTCTTCCTTCTCTCCTGAAGTCTGCGCTTGTTTGGCTGATACAACTTGCATCGCCCTTTGCCTATCAGGACCAGACGCACCCACTCTCCTCATCTCGTCTTCCCCTACATATCTGTATCCGTACACCGCAGTCGCAACCGTATGATTGCATAGAGTATTTCGCCTCCAGCCAACACGTGCAAGGGCATTTGTCGGTCCACTCTGACTTGAGCAGCATCCATCGCCTGTACCCATCGTCCGATAATGCGCATTCTACTAGAGTATTAACGCTGCAATAACACGCCCGTATACCCGTATCCCGCCGACTCGAAAACAACTCACCCATTCCGTGCCTGGTGTTTTGGCCTAGCTCCAACGGTTCTGGAGACGATTCCTGCCTCCTTCCTGTACTCCGTACTAAAACGTCTTTTCCATTTAACTTGCTGCCCCATTTTCCAATGCCCCATAATGAATATTATTAAAGACACAACGTGAAATACTCCGTTTAAATACTCCGTGCTCCTAGCTGTTTTGTATTCTACTCCGTAATAACGCCTAGTAGTACTCCGTAGTCGTAGCATTGGCACCTAGAGTCCGGCCTAGCTTTGCCCTTCCTAATCTCATCAAGGAGCGGATCTGGGCTGAGCCACGAGGGAAATCACAGACTGGGGGGCTGTCCGTCGTGGGTATTAAACCTGATGATGGACCCCCCCTGTCAGAGAGAGATGCAAGGATGTCAGTTCCATGGTTGTTGGCTCTAAAATGCCACGAGTGGGAAGCATTACATGGGTAACTGCTCCTAGCATACCTGCTCTCAGCTAAAAAAAGGACTTTTACCGCGGGCTCGTACCTGTACGAGTACTGGCAAGGTCTGTATTAATATACCTGTAGTCGTAATATACCCGGAGCTGGTGACGGCTGTTACTCCGTAATACTGACTGGGCGTAATGAGAGACGGAACGGCACCTTGCCGCTGCAAGTCCGGAGCGAGGCCTGTTTTTTCTTCTTCTCTTTTTTTTTCTCTCTGTTACTAGACTTAATACGTCTCCATACTCTCCATCTGTATTACAACTGCTGTTATTACTCCGTAATTGTGGGCAAGCAGTGCCCTGTCCGTGTGGACATTTTTTCCTTTTAGCTCTTACAGAGTACGAGTATTGGACGAGGACAGTAAAAAACGGAGAATACGGTGTACATGGCAGAGTACCTGAACTCACCCAGTACTCCTAGAGGCTAGCAGACGAGGTATCAAGTGCC